>PVIC010016957.1:0-33307 GCA_004025085.1 Thryonomys swinderianus
TTTGAGACAGGGTCTCACTATGTAGTCCAGGCTGGCCTTGAACTCACTATGTAGCCCAGGTTGGCCTCTAACTCAAGGTAATCCTCCTGCCTCAGCTTCCCAAGTTCTGGGATTGCAGGTGTATAACATCACATCCAGCTGTGTTTTGATTTTTAAAACACTGGCAAACTGGTCTCCAAAATAATTTATACCTTTTTTTTTCTTTTTTGAGACAAGTTCTCACTTTGTAGTGCAAGCTGGCCCTGAGCTCACTATGTAGCCCTGGCAAGCCTCGAACTCAGCAATCGTCCTGCCTCTGCCTCCCGAGTGCTGGGATTACAGGTGTGAGCCACCACACCTGGCATTGTGGAGTATGGTACTGATTGCTGGTGGGTGTGAGTCATCACGTCCAGTATTGTTGTATGTGGATCGAACCAGGAACCTTGCACTTGCTAGGCAACACCGGAACCACTGAGCTAAATCTCTGGCTCAATTTATACCATTTTTCATTTCCACCAGCAAGATCTAAGACTTTCAGTCTCACCATATCTTTGCCAGTCTTTCAAAACTGTAGCTGTTCTGATGGGCATGTGTAGTCACATCTCACTGGGATTTTAATTTGCATTTCCCTAATACTATGATCTGAATATTTTCCATGTGCTCATTTACCATCTGTGTGTCACCTTTGGTGAGGAGTGAGGAGTGGTGAGGAGTCTGTTCAAATATTTTGTCATTTTCAAATGAAATTGAGCTGTTTGTCTTACTATATTGTAAGAATTATGTATATATGCTTGAGCCAAGTCCTCTGTTGAATATGTATTTTGGAAATGTTTTCTCCCAGTTGTGTTCTGCTTTTTCACTTTGTAACTCTGTGTGTATGTGTGTGTGTGTGTGTAACTTGAATGCAGGGCCTCTTATATTCTGATCAAGGGCTCTGAGCTATACCTACAGCCCTGTAGTTTTTGTTTGTGTGCTTTTTACTGGTGGCCTAGGGGTACAGTAGCACTTAGACTGAGCCCTTGAATTGATTCCCAGCAAATGCAACGACTGATCCCAAACTGAACTTACTGGAGGGCACTTTCTCCTTCCCCAGTTTTCCTGTAGCCACGTCTTTCAGCGGATCAGGAGCTTGCCATGGTAACTAGATTCATCCATGTGCACATGCACGCGCCTGTGCGTGTGTCTGTGCACACCCGTGGGCCTCTGCAGTGTAGCCTCATGTACAGGTCTACATTGTTGCCATGATGATCGAAGCAGGGGAGACCCCCGCCCAGGGAAATGCCACTTGGACCACCCTTTCTGGTGACCCTGGGCTCCCTCAGCCCGCCCTGTCGCTCATGCCCAAAATGTTCTCATACACAGTGTGGAATGACACACCAGAACCTTTGATCCTGACTTTTCCCTGCTGAACCTAATTCCTTTTTTGCTGCACCTAGATTGTCAGATAGATGAACAATTTGTTTCTATGTCTCTGTAGGGTTCCACGGGGATGGGGGTAGGAGTGGGACCAGAGCAAGATTGTAAGACATTTGCCCACTGAAGGAAAATTTGGTTATTTTCCGTGTTTAATATTACAGATAAAAGTGGGGGAGCGTTTGTGTGAACACAAGCCCTCATGGGCCAGGGGAACATGCAGACACGGCGCGGGTGTTTTGTAAGCACAGATTTAGCTTCACAAGGAGCTACGACCACTCTGCAGCCTGCGGACCTGCACCACTCCCTTTCCCACCTGCAATGCAAGCTGCAGCTTCTTCGCTCCTTTGCCAGCATGTGGGGCTGTCTCCAAGGCTTAGTGTTTGGGGACTACTGTGAAACACCCGGGGCAGGCTGACTCTACAAGAAGTCTGTCAGCTCATAGTCTTCAAAGCTCTAAACCACAGCTCTGGTGCCAGCTGGGCTGTGGTGAGGACATTGGGGAAGATGGGAGCACCCAGGTGGGCCGTGTGCAGGGCTGGTGGGGAGGAAGAGGTAGGACAGACAGGAAGGCAGGTGAGAGGGAGGAGCCAGGGGCAGCCCTTCTATACAGCTCCAGTCATTCATTTGAGATGGGGTCTCACTGTGTGCTCCAGTCTGGTCTCAAAATCCTGCACTCAGATGATCCTCCTGCTTCAGCCTCCTTACAGCTGGGATTGCAGGCTTGTACCATCACACTACCGCAGGGTCCCACAGGGACTACCCCGACCCTGCTAAGGCAGGCCACCAGTGGCCTACAGTTGGTCCTCTCAATTCAACCCCAGTGTGAAGCAAGCTCCCCTACAGGAAATTTTGGAAGGCAAGTGCAGATACACACCTGTAATCCTGGTATTCTGGAAGGCTGGGGCAGGAAGGTCACATATTCCAGCTCAACCTGGGGAAATTAGTAATTTAGTGCTACCATGCCTGTCTCTAAAACAAAACTGGGGGCTGGTTATTTAGCTCAGTGGTTCTGGCGTCTGCTTGGCAAGGGCAAGGTTCTGAGTTTGATCCCCAGTAACTACATACCACAATGCTGGGTGTGCTGGCTCACGCCCATAATCCCAGCATTCAGGAGGCAGAGGCGGGAGAATTGCTGTGAATTTGAGGCTAACCTGGGCTACATAGTGAGCTCAGGGCCAGCCTGAACTACAAAGTGAGACTCTGTCTCAAAAAAAAAAAAAACAAAATTGGGGCTGTATCTGTGTGAAGGCCCTGTGTTCAATCCCCAGTCAAGAGGAAAGAATATCCAAGCCATAGCATGGCCTCAACTTCTATTTTCTTGAAGACCGAGGGTGTTGCATAGCCTTTCATGTCTGCTCCTTCCATCTGTACATCTCTAAAGGGAAGTGCCTGCACACTTTGTTTACCCATGTTCTCGTTGGAGTGTTTGTGTGTTTCATTGTTTGTTACTGCTGAACTGTAGGGTTAGTTCTATATTCTGGACTTGAGTCCTTTGTAGGATTTACTTTCTTCCACCCATTTTTAGTGCCACTTAGTCTAAGAAATATAGGTCTAGTCTGGAAGTTTTCTCCCATATTTTTTCTAATGCCTTATATAATTTTTATTTAGACTCACGATTCATTTTGAATTCATTTTTATAAGATGTGAGACTTGGGTCTGGGCCCTTTTTTATTTTTTTAAATTTTTAAAATTTATTTTTAATTTTTAAATTTTTTTCCCTCAGATGTAGTCTGGCTATGATTCCCAGGTTAACCTTCAATTCCTGAGCTCAAGGGATCCTCTTGCCTCAGCCTCCAGAATAACTACACCTGTGGACTTAGACTGCTGCACATGGTTTGTTCTTGGTCATAAGGGAAAGCATTCAGTCCTTTTTTTTTTTTTTTTTTTTTTTTTTTTTTTTTTTTTTTTGGAGACAGGGTCTCGCTTTGTAGTTCAGGCTGGCTCTGAGCTCACCATGTAGCCCAGGCAAGCCTCAAGCTCAGCAATCCTCCTGTCTCTGTCTCCCAAGTGCTGGGATTATAGGTGTGAGCCACCACACCTGGCAATGTGGTATTAATTGCTGGTGGGCATGAGTTACCATGCCCAGCATTGTATGTGGTTACTGGGATCAAACTCAGAACCTTGTGCTTGTGAGGCAGGTGCCGGAACCACTGAGCTAACCCTCTGGCCCCAGCATTCAGTCTTTTATCGTTAATTATCATGTTAGCTGTAGGGTTTATGTATATAATCTTATTAGTACATGTTTGTAGGACCACAATGATTTCATTCATTATTGGAAAACTGGCCCATGTACATAACACATCCTAATTCTTTTCACACCTTTCCTCAAGATTTAATTAATCTTGGAGATATTTTGATAGTTTTTTGTTTTCTGAAAAGTGATACAGTTACTACATGTTAAGTGTCTGTACAGAGTTTTTAATTATATTCCCTTTTTAATCCTCTTAGTGGCTAAAGTATATAGATGATGATTTCTGTCTCATTCCTGACATTAGAAACTGTCTTTTCCCTTTCTCCTCTTTGTCAGTGTGCTGACAATTCATTAATTGTACTGGTAATTTGAAGAATGAGCTCTGTGTTTTATTGATTTTCTCTGTCTTTTTGATTTTCGGTTTCAATGAGTTCTGCTCCTTTCTTTCTTTCCTTTCCTTTCTCTTTCTTTCTTTCTTTCTTTCTTTCTTTCTTTCTTTCTTTCTTTCTTTCTTTCTTTCTTTCTTTCTTTCTTTCTTTCTTTCCTTTCTTTCCTCTCTCTCTCTCTCTCTCTCTTTCTTTCTTTCTTTCTTTCTTTCTTTCTTTCTTTCTCTCTCTCTTTCTCTCTTTCTTTCTTCTTGGTTTGGGTTTATTTACTCTTCCTAGTTTGTAAAGATGAGGGCTTAGTTTATTAAAATGAAGCCATTCCTTTTTTTCTACTATATAAGCATGTAATTCTCTAAATTCCTCTCTCAGAACAGTTTTAGATGTGTCTTACCAGTTTTTGTATTTTGAACTTTTATTATGATTCAGTTGTGTATTTTTGTTTGATCTGAAGTTTTATTTTTTACTCATACATTACTTAAAATGCATCATTTAGTTCCCAAATGTGTGAGTTACCAGACAGTAGGGTGCCCAATGGTCCTTTCCAGGCTCTTGTCCTGTTCAAAGTACTGGACCAGACAATTGAAAAATGTCAATGTTTTACACTTAGTTAAAAGTAGAAGGGGCTGAGGATTTAGCTCAAGTGGTACCGCACCTACCTTGGAAGCACAAGGACCCAAGTTTGATCCCCAGTACCACAAGAGAAAAGCAGACAACAACAAAAGGAAAAGTAGAAGAAAAGGAAGTGGAAAAGACATGCAAGAGAAGCACTCTCAAGATAAGATACACTCTGCACTCAGAGTGGACCATTGCAAGAGCAAGAAGACCAGTGGCTTCTGTGTTTTATAGCCTCCTTCTGATGCCTGCCGTGGCCATCCCACTCTGGGCTCCAAAGCTGCTCTGTGCATATGTCCCAGATGGGACAGTTCTCTGTAATAGACAGACCATGCCCAGTAGTCCAGGCATCTTCCTATATCCTAATCTCCTGCCTTGTTCAGATATTTTTGTATAATCTTTAGTTGTTGATATCTAGTTTAATTACATTATGCTACTAGAGTTATTAAAGGATTTCATCTTGTTCTATTCATATAAATGTGATTTTAGGTTGCTATTTGTTTTTGTTTTGTTTTTTTGAGACAGGGTCTTGCTTTGTAGTTCAGGCTGGCTCTGAATTCACTATGTAGCTCAGAATAGCCTTGAACTCTAGGCAATCCTTCTGCCTCTGCCTCCCAAGTGCTGGGATTACAGGTGTGAGCCACCACACCCAGCATTGTGTTATGTGGTACTGGGGATCGAATTCAGGACCTTGCATTTACCAGAGAGATGCCAGAACCACTGAGCTAAACCTCTGGCTCATGAATGTGATTTTAAAGTTTGGGTGGGGCCATGGTTTGAAATGGTTTGTTTCCTCCAAAAGTCACATTGAATCCTCATTGTAAGATGTTAGGATAGAGCCAGATCTGACTATGGTTTTTAGATGTGAAGATTTGGGGAGGCCATTAGGACTAGACAGAGACACCCAGGTGGGAGACCCATGACTGAATCCTGAAGCAGGTAGGACCAGGAAAACACACACACACGTGTACCCTGTCACTTACCATGCTGCCTGAGACTCCACCACCAAAAAGCATCGTGAGGTAAATCCCCTTCACTTGAACCAAAATAATGCTCTTTTCTTTATAACTCTCCCAGTCCACGATATTGTGTCATTAGCAGTAGCAAATGGACTAATATAGTTAAGTGACCTACAGACACAGCCCAAAGGAGCTGATCACTTATGTCAGAGGATGTCATTGAGTAGGTCAGCTGGTAGTTTTTTTCATGCTCTTCTGCCTGAGACTGACTTCATGTCTCCTATTTCCAAAGGACATTTTCATTCAGTGTAGAATTTGGCATTGACAGATTTTTGCTTTTAGCATTTAAAAAATGTTGTGCCATTTCCTTCTGGTCTCCATGGTTTCAGATAAGAAATCTGCTGTCATTTGAATTGTTTTTATGGGTAAAGCATTCTTTTTTCCTATCTGCTTTCAGGATTTTTTTTCCTCTGTCCTTAGTTGTTAGACTAAAGATTCCAGGTGAGGATTCAGTTCATTTTTACAACAACCTTCTCAGTTCCATGCTCTTCTCCTCTTTTTGACAGATGGGGCAGCTAAGGCAAAGAGGTCAAGGTACTTGCTCACAATTACACAACTGGCAAATGGCAAGTGTTTGTTGTGCTGGGGTGCAGCTCAGTGGTAAAGCACTTCCCACACGTGCAAGGTCTTGGGATCCATCCCCATCACCTGACTCAGTCAATCCACGGGTGCTTGTGATTTGGGATGTGAGTAAAAACACAGATCAACCACATGGAAAATGTACATATCTGTGTTTATGATCTTCTCATTACTGTAACAACATACCTGAGACAATCAACTTAACAGGGAAGGTTTATTTTGGCTTATAGTTTTGGAGGTTCTAGCCTGTGACTGGCTGAACCCATTGCTTTTGGGTCTTGAAGGAAAAAAGTAAAAGAAAGTTATGAGGCTTTGTACAGAAAAACCTCTATGCTAGTCAGGCTAGGAAAACAGACCTTGAACTGAGTTTTAGGGCAACAAACCTTGATATAGATAATTCTTGGCACTAGACATATTGGCTTCAGTTCCTGGGAGAAGCTGACCCCTTCCCCAGGAATACAGGCCCAAAGAACACAGCCTTCAGATCATTAGGGGGGATGGAAGAAGACTTTGTTATTATCAAGTACGCTAGAAATTTCTCAAAATAATGCGTCTGGCCTTGGCTTCTGGCCAAAGCTTTTACCGTACACATCCAGTTACTATGACCACATCTGCCTTTGGCCTTGGTGCCGCTTTTGTCTTCAGTAAGGACAAATAAGGGGTGAAGAAACTTAGGTTCACCTCAGCCCAACAAGAGACTGCTCTGACTTCTGCTGTCCATCAGCGGTAGTGCTGTTCCCATGCTGTGTTTTTCCAGTGATGACATGTTAAGTAGTGAAGTGGAACTACTTCTCTCTGTACTTTTTCCCTAATTCCTAAATATAAATATTTCTTAAACTTTCTTGGGTGTATAGTGGCTTTATTCACTGATCGAGCTAGTAAAATTTATTAAAAGTGTACCACAGTTGACAAATTGCCCTTGTCTGTGGCAGGCAGCCCCTATCACAGAGGATCATGCACAGCAGAGAAGGCCTGTTTCCTTCACGGGTGGGATGAAAAGGCAGGAGCCAAACCTCAGCACTCATAGTGTCCTATGAGGCACACTTTCCCACAGCCTGGGGATGAAGCCAGTCCACACTGCAAGATTGCCTGCAGGGTGTCAATCCACAGAGTTCTCCATGTCACGTCTGAATACACTTCACAGAGCAGAGGATCTATAATTCACCTGCTGAGATTACAGACTCCAACACCTCTTACCTAAGTACAGAAGAACTTTCAGATGCTTTACAAGCAACTTCCCACCCCATGGGACCTTCTCTGCTCCTAGCTCTTTCCACCAATCAGCTTCCCCCTTCCCAACACTGCATTACTACTCAGTTCCAGGATTCTCTTTAGAGTTTTCCACCCAAAGTATATAATTTTAAGCAATGTGATAAGCTGAACCATAGAAATTAATACTGGTGATTACAGATAGCTGAGTCAGGCACATCCAACCACAGTCAGCATGCAGCCCTGGCAGCTGGTAATGCAGCCCGTAAGCTGCTAACACTGCAGTGTGACTTGTAGCGGTATTCTTCACGGTCCACTGCATGGACACAGACTGCCTAGGCAAAGATGGAGGAGGGCACTGCAGCACTGTCCCTGCCTCCCAAGCCCATCACCTAAACTGGATGGGAGCCCTCTTGTCAGATGTCACACCCACTCTTTGGGGAGTAAAACGGTGCTGTAACCTATCTACACACGAGCTGGTGAAGTCAGGTGTTTGTTGTTACTAAGCAGGCATACAAATCCTCTTCATTATCAAACTTGGGCTGTAACAGTTCATAAAATAATTTAAGTTAAAATGGCCAGGATGGTCAGGCACACCTATAATCCCCAGATGCAGAAGGCTGAGGCAGGAGGATCACCACAATTTCAAGGCCAATCTGGGCTAGTGATTTCAAGGCCAGAATGAACTACATACTGAGGCTCTGTCTCAAAAACAAAAAAATTAAAATGTGTTTTTAGCAGCTACGGTTTCGAGGTACAAAATGTATCAAATAATTTTTTGCTCATATTGTTGATTACATAAACAATGCTGCTAGTACTAGAAATATTATAATAAAAATATTAAAAAGCAAATTTGTTATATAGACATTACTTTCATTATCTATGGGCCAAGAAAATTCCATTTTCCTCAGTGTGGCCCAGGCAAGTCAAGAGGTTGGACACCCATGATTTATCCATGGAGGGATTTTCAACAGAAATAAAAAATGTCTTCAAGACAGTGAAAAATGAGTCCTGGTCTGGTGAAATGAAAAGATCTCAGATCGTACAGGGGTTTGATGCTTCCAAGAGCCATAAGCGTAGGAACAGGTAAAGAATACAGCACCTCTGTGAGAGTAAAATTTCACAGGGGCCGACCATTAGGAAAACAGCGAGCTAACACATCAGCTTGGGAATGACTGTGAAATCCAGGTGGGAGTCACTGACTGGGTGAATCTTGGCTCTGGGTTTTATCTGAATGGGCTCCTGGACCCTGTGAGGTCTTCCGGGAGGGGCTGCTCCTCCTCCTCCTCTGGGCCTCATGCCCTATCCAAGGCTGCTCCTGATGCAGTAAATGGCCAAACAGTTACTTTTCTTGCTGCTCAAAGTACTCACCACCCAAAATTAAAGGGGAAAGGCTTATTTTAGCTCACAGTTGGTACATAGCTGGCTGGGGGGCACAGGGCAGAGGGGCATCACAGAAGGAGACAGTCTAAGATTGGCAGAAGGTAGCAAAGCAAGCAAGGTACAAGACAAGCCTCTCTCCGTCCCTTATATTGTATCCAGGATACCAGGACAAGGGTGATGCCAAACCAATCAGTGGACTGATTTAGTAGATATTCACCCTTCATCCTAGCATTGTGCCATGAATCAAACACCCTGTCTAGCCCCACCTTTGGTGACCTTGTGAGGCTTTGGGGTGGACTCTAGACACAGCCATAACCCTGGGCTCCTGGGCACCAGCAGGGGGTGGGACCGTGGGCCATGGGGAGACACCTTTGTCACACCTTTGTTTTCATCACGAGCCAGGCTGGGCTCCGAGGTACTAATCCCATTCCATCTCCAGCTTCCTGCCAAGCTTCTCAATCTTTCCTAACAAGCCACACTGGCAGAGGGTAGAATTTTGCTATCTAGCGTGTTTGGAATCATGAATCATTGTTTTAATGTACATTTCCTTGAAAACAGATGAGATCTTCCAGTTAACAGACTTCCTGGTTCACTTCTGCTGTAGTGCTTACTTGCTGAGTTGTATGTGTTATAGACCTTTTAAAAAGTAGGTATATCCTGGATAAGAATCCTTTTTTCAGGTATTTGTATTACAGGCCTCCCCACCACATTTATTTCCTGTCTTTACTCTCTTTGTGGTATCTCTTATCATATTTTAAAGTAGAGAGGGTGCACATTTATAAAAAAAGTGAAGGGCCGGGGATTTAGCTCAGTGGTTCCGGCATCTGCCTGAGGAGCTCAAGGTACTGAGATCGACAGCAGGTAACCACATACAACAGTGCAGTGCATGGTGGCTCACACCTGTAATCCCAGCACTCAGGAAGCAAAGGCAGGAGGATTGCTGAGTTTGCCTGGGTTACATGGTGGGCAAACGGGACTTAGAGCCTGAGGCCAGGCTGGACAACAAACCACATCAACTAAAACTCAGCTTCATTTTTTTTCTTTTCTTTTAAAGTAGCCCTCCTTCCCTTTGTGCCTACCTTTATTCTCGCACTGGGAGCCTCAACCTAGGGCATTAGCACAGCGCTACATCTTGGACTCCCCCCTCCTTTTCTTACTTTTGTATTTCTACACAGGTCTCCTCAAATCACTGAACTCACCAGCCATCCTCCTGCCTCGGCCTCCCTAGTGCTGGGATTACGGGCAGCACTAAGCCCGTTTCCCTCACCGTGCTTTCGCGGGTGCCCTCCAGGCCCAGGGTAGGAGACGTCCGCACCCCAGAGTCCCCAGCCCGGCCTCGCCAGGTCGCAGAGCCTCTGTCGCGCAGGTAGCAAGACGGGACCGAGGAAAACCGGCTGGGCCGGTACCGGAGACCCCGACGCAGCCCTGGGAGCCCGGAGCGCAGGCGCAGCCGCCTGACCCGGCCGCTCGGGCCCGCCGCCCTCTGCTGGGCAAGGCGCGCGGCGGCTCCTTGATCCTCCTGGCCGCAGGCCTTGGAGACTCGGGGCGGGGACCCTGGGCGGATCCCACCACGAGGCGAGCTGGGGGTTCGGGCCTGTTGATTTCCCGGGGCGCCTCGCGCTCACCCAGCTGCAGGCGGGAGCCCCGGCCACGGCTTCCCAGCAGCGGCCCCCGAGGCATCATCGGTCGGTGCCCAAGGCGTGCGAGGCCTGGTGCAGGCGCCGTGTGTCCGAGGCTTTGATGAATGTGTGGGCCCTGGAGCGCGGCGGGGTGACGGCTCAGGAGCCGGCAATGGCCCCGGGGGGAACTGGTGGGGGAAAGAAATCATAGTGCTGTTAATATACATGGGGCCTCAGGGCCAGCAGCTCCTCCAGGCCACGGAAGTAAAACTCAGGAGCTGAGGCTGGGTGTTCCAGACGTCACACCTGACCCCGTACAGGAAGGAAAGGGCAGATGAGTCAGTTACAGTCACTGTACCGGGACTCCTATGCAGGCGAGAAGCAGCCCAAGGACTCTTGAGCAGTAGATATCTCCACAAGGCGTTCAAGAGTGAGAAAACCGAGACGTAGAAACGAGTGTGGAGCAGGATGCCACCTTTCCGGGTGCATACGTGCAGATGTAATCTCAGCATGCTTGGTTGTATTACACAGCATGGAGGGAAACAGCATATGGAGAACAAACTAGGTGGTGCGAGCTGAAGGGGAGTGCAGAGCAGCAAATGGGAAGTGAAGGAACAGAGGGGCTGGGGTGACTCAGTGGCAGAGCACTTGCATAGCATGTGAAGTCCTGGTCCCACCCTGGGCACTGGAGGAATAACAACAGAAAGCACATTAAAATCCTTGAGCATTTCTGTAGGATGTCACGCACAAGGTTCTCTGTGACAGAATGAGGTCACACCCAGTTCTGCGTCAGTGCAGTGGCACAGACCCACCGTGTGATGAGGACTATGCCAAGGCTAGCTGGACACGTGACAGATGCCGCTGGGGTATGGGCCTGTGTGGGGTCTGTGGGCTGGAGCCTGCTCCAAGGTGAGGTGTTGGTGCCTGGCCTCCCTGTGGGTGCCACAGCCCCTTTGTGTCCACCAGCAGAGCCACAAGGAGTGAGGCCAGGTCTTCCCCTCAGCCCTGGTTCCATCTCTGGCTACTGCCAACCTCTGATCCTGGCTTCTCCTATGAGGGCATTAAGTGTCGACCTTCCCTGGCTCGGCTTGTGTCAGGATGGCAGAGCTGAGTCCAGAGAGAGAGGGCCGGGAGGCTCCTGTTGGCACTGCAGGACCAGGATGTGATGGTGAGGTGAGAAGCCAGGTTGGCTACTGACCACCTCGAGCAGATAACAACCGTGTTAGCCCTTGGCCTGTGTGCCCAATGGTGGAAAAACTCGGGTGCACATGGATGGGCTGAGTGATTGAGCGGTTCCATCCCAGAGGAGGGCGCCTGAGCTTGACCTGGTACACAGGTGTGCTGTGTTCACTCTGGCAGGGGAGCCTGTGAGCTGTGTCCTTGAAGGAAGCACAGTTGGTTAGTCCCTGACCACGGGTATGGCTCTGGGCAAAGAAAATATAAATGCAGAAATAACTGTTGGGAGCCATACACATAATTTGAGGGGAAAATTATTTCATAATTAAAGTATGACTGTATCTGTTCAAGGCCTAATGTCGCCTTGGCCATGACGAGCTGGCTATAGCATATGGAAACATAACTTTGTTTTGCCTCTGGTCACAGTTTAGACCTCAAAGGTCCCATAATGCTGTGATACTCAAAGGCAAGATTACATCAGCTAAAGACGTCCTGGTTCCTTGAAAATAATCTCCTTATAGTCCTTCTTGTAAGAACCTCCTGACCTGAGATACACATCAACATAAAGTCACTGCCATTCCCTAAATCACCTAATGTTCCCTCCAATCATTGTGTTTACACAATAAATAGTGGCTAGTTCAGAGGGTCTGTCTTTGCCCACCCTGAGGCACTGACCCTGGGCTCCAATACACTCTGAAAAGTCTGTTGTCTTTTTTCTTTAGCCTTTGCTATCCTCATTTCTCAACAGTTGGAAGTCTGATCACCCTCTGATAAAAAGTGAGCTTGAGAGCTGGGGATTTAGCTCAGTGGTTCCAGCGCCTGTCTAGCAAGTGCAAGGTCCCTAGTTTGGTCCCCAGTAACCACATACAACAATACCTGGCATGGTGGCTCACACCCACTGGCAATCAGAACCACATAGCACAAATGCTGGGCTTGGTGGCCCATGCCTGTAATCCCAGCACTTGGGAGGCAGAGGCAAGAGGATTGCTGAGTTCGAGGCTTGCCTGAGCTACAGAGTGAACTCAGGGCCAGCCTGAGCTACAAAGTGAGACCCTGTCTAAAAAAAAAAGCGAGTTTGAGGCTGGCGATTTAGCTCAGTGGTTCCAGCATCTGCCTAAAGCGTAGGGTCCCTGGTTTGACCCCCCCCCACCCCATAACCACACAGCACAATGTCACGTGTGGTGGCTCCTGTCTGTAGTCCCAGCACTCAGGAGGCAGAGGCAGGAGGATTGCTGAGTTCAGGGCTAGTGAGCTCAGGGACAGCCTGAACTACAAAGTGAGACCCTGTCTCAAAAAAAAAAAAAAAAAAAAAAAAAAAAAAAAAAAAAAAAAAAAAAAAAAAAAAGAAAAGAAGAAGACAAAAAAAGAGCTTGAGGATTTTTGGAATTCAAACTGATGATTCATGCCTTGCAATTTGGTCAATGGTGGGTTTATGTAAAACCTCAGTTCAGCATTTTCCCTCAAATTTCTCCAATTCCCCCAACTCTGCCCCTTTCTTTCATGGTACAAATGTATGGGTTCATGCATGCCAGCAGGGCAGCACTTTATCAGCCTCCCCCAAATGTTCTAGTATGAATAAAAATTGAAGCCAGCCACAGTGACACATCTCTGTAATCCCAGTTCTCAGGAGGCTGAGGCAGATGGATTACTGGAAGTTTTAGACTGAGCTACAGAGTGGGTTCAAAGCCAGCCTAAACTGCAGTGCAAGACCTTGTCTCAAAAAAAAAAAAAAGATAAAAAAAGTTGGAATAGTTCCCTGCCTGGACACTCATACACCCATAAGCCTAGATTTAGCATGCAACTTTCCTCGATTTGTTTCCTGTAATCCCATATATAATAAGAAGGTTGGGTAAGAATTTTTGGCCAACAAATGTCTCCAGTCATCGAACAAAAGGACAACTCACAAAAATGCATGGTAAGTTCCTCAGCAATGTATGTGCAGTGTATGGAATCTGAGGCTTCATTCAAGTCTCTGTTGAGTTCACCGCAGACAGTGCCCAGCCTGTCTGTCAGCAGAACCCCGGCCCACAGTCGGCAGCTCCCAGGTCGTGAGCTGCTGTGGCCCACAGCCTAGCGCTCCAGACACCATCTCCAGCGGACAGTCCAGGAAGCTGAGCATTAGCTGTGGCAGGCATTCCCCACCACTGGGGCTGCATTAGCAGCTGGCTGCTTCCCTCCAACTGAGACCAGCCAGAGAAGTGCAAATACACACCCGTAACTGGCCCCACAGGATGCACTGCTTAGTGAGAGGCCTCCTGTGTCCCCGTGACTGGTGATCCTGATCTGTCAGCATCAGGGTCAGAAATGCCTGGTAGACTGGGACAGAGCATGTGTCAGGGTCTGGGTTTCAGAGCCGAGGCCGTGGGGACCCCATCTGTCCCAGCCCTTTCCGCTCTGGCACTGGCCCCTTGTGCTGTTAGGCTGCGGGTGCAGGGCACGGTGTCCAGCAGCAGGAGCGCTCCCAAGACATCTTTCGATGCCCACCTGCTGGGTCTCCACCAGGAAACTGGTGAAGGTGGCTGGCTTTGAGCAAACCACCTTTGTTTCCTCATTTTGTTTGCCGTCTTTTAACTCCACAATGGTATTATAATTTCCTTTTGGGTGAAATTTATTAAGTAAATCTACTTTCTAGAGCTAGGGGATAATGGGGGTCTCTAGACTGGAGCCAGGGGTTTGGCAGGTGAATAGAGGTTCTGGGCAAGGTAGAAAGGAACTGGGGTTGGGGGTAGCCTTGGAGGGACCCCACCTTGCCAGGTGGAAGCAGAGGGTGCTGGCTGGAGGAGGCAGGGCTGCAATGGGAGTGCAGTAGGCTGGGCTGATGGGTGCCACCCTGCTGGTTGCAGCCCCGCCACATCTAGAAAGGACCTCCAGCTGCACTGGCCAAGTGCACGTGAGAACAATAGCTGCCCATGTTCTCACTGTGCAGCAGTGGTGTGTGTGTGTGTGTGTGTGTGTGTGTGCGCGCGCACACAGGGTCAAAGTGTGTGCAGCTGGATCCTATGCACCTCTCTCTTTGCTTGAAGAGGCTATCTTCTTGGTGTGTCTGCTCACAGCCTTCCTCTCTCTCCTTTTTCTAAAGACTCTTTTTCTTATATGACTTAGGGCTCCTCCCTTTTGGTCTCATTTAGTATTAATTCTTTTTGATTAGTCTGTTTTGTTGCTATAACAAAATGCCTGCAGCTGAGGACTGTATAAAGTAGACAGGTTTGTTCAGCTCACAGTTTTGGGGTTTGCCAAGCTTGTGGTCCAGTGGTAGTCAGCCCCACCTGTCTGCTGAGGACTTCCTGGCCGGGTTGTAACATGGCAAGAAAGAAAGGTGTCTTTTTTTTTTTTTTTTGAGACAGGGTCTCGCTTTGTAGTTCAGGCTGGCCCTGAGCTCACTATGTAGCCCAGGCAAGCCTCGAACTCAGCAATCCTCCCTCTCTGCCTCCCAAGTGTTGGGATTACAGGCATGAGCCACCATGCCCGGCACTGTGGTATGTGGTACTGATTCCTGGTGGGCATGAGTCACCACACTCAGCATTGTTGTATGTGGTTACTGGGATCAAACTCAGGACCTTGCAGTTGCAAGGTAGGCGCCGGAACCACTGAGCTAAATCTCTGGCCTGGAAAAAAGGTGTCTTAATCTCTTGGTACCGGCAGTCGGAGGAGGAGAAGTTTATTCTCAGTTGGTGGTGAGCTGGCAGGCAGAAGAGAGGGCCTGTCAGAGGGCCAGAGTCAAGCGAGGAGCTGGGAGAGGTAAAGCTTCCAGACCATGCCAAGTCAGCCCCTCTTCCCTCCAGACCTCCTGCATCTCCTGGAGCAGTCAGCTCTGCACCCCAGACCCAGTCACCTTCCCAGAGCCCCTGTGAGTGCAGCAGGCCCTTGGAGACAGCTAGATGTAAACTACAAGACGTGCACGGTCGTGTGCAGAAGGGACTGAGTTGAGGCCCTTGACATAAACAGCCCATTCCCCTGAGACTGATGGACTCTGTGTGACCAGCATTAACCCCCACACTGGGCAAGGACAGAGCTTCAACCTTCACCTCTGGACAGGTTACGTCCAGGACCAGGCTGCCAGCCCAAGATCACCAGGGGGCGCCCTAAACTATGCCCAAGCCACAACCCTCTTTTTTGGGGGTGGGGGGAGTTAACATAGGAGGTAGTTATTTTGTTTTTAATTTAAGTTTTGGTACTGGGGATTGAACTTGTGACCTTACGCTTGAAAGGCAGGCACCAGAACTACTGAGCTAAATCCCTAGCCCACTGTGTTTTTAATTAGGCTGATAGGTACATTTTAGAGTATACATAATGGTCACATTCATCACAGAGAATTTGTACCTGTGCATGATATATCTTTTTTTGTACCAGAGATTTGAACTCACAACCTTATGCTTATGAGGTAGGTGCTGGAACCACTGAGCTAAATCCCCAGCCCAACATCTTAAATGCATATGTACCAGGTAAGATAGTTATAAAATACATAAAGTGAAACAAAAAAGAGAAACAGATGAATTCACAGTTATAATTTAGAAATACCTGGGGCTGGGAATTTAGCTCAAGTGGTACCATCCCTTGGAAGAACAAGGGTCCTGAGTTCGATCCCTAGTATCGCAAAAAAAGAAGAGAGAAAAAAAGAAATCTCAACATCTTCTCTCATTGTTCAAACAACTAGACAAAAATTGGCAAAGAGAGAACAACCAGCTATTATAGAATACATGACTCCACCCAACCTCAGCTGTGCACATCTTTCCAAGTGCCCTTGGAACACAGACTGAGACAGACCACACTCAAGGTGACCAGTGAATTCAACAAACATAAAAGAATAGAAGCCATCGAGCACATCCTGACCATACCACAGTGGAAAAAAACCTAGAGATCAATAACAGAAAGGTAACAGGAAAATCTCTAGACGTTTGGGAACCGAACAGTACCTTTTTGAGTAATCCACATGTCAAAGAGGAAGTCTCAAAAGTAAAATAAATAAATAAATAAATAAATAAATACATCGGATGAAAATGAATACACAACAGCAAAGTTTCTGGAGAGACTGAAGTTGTGCCAAGAGGGAAAGCTACGGCACAAAAGGCTCATATGAAGGAAGGGGGAAAGTCTCACTTCAGTGGTCTAAGCTCGTACCACAACAACCTAGAGAAAGAATTACAGAATAACCCAAAGTAAGGAGAAGGGTAAAAAGCAGTTAAGCTGCGAGCCGAACCAATTGTAGTTTACCGTCAGACTCCACAGATGGGCACCAGGAGCCCCCTTTGGAGAGCCAGACCCCAGCTGTTCAAGTCTGTTACCTACATGGTGCCAGGATTGCATGGGTGTCGCCTCCTGAGTCATCTCCAGGTGACCTGGCCTAGCTTGTTCTGGACAACAGTCATTACTGCATCGTTTGGGCCATAGTGACAAGACAGGATACAAGTTCAGTTGATTAAGAACACTGAGAAGTTGCTTGAACCCTTGGATAAGAGTCCTTGGATTGAGGGTTGGCTGTATCCAAAATGGGAAGCAACATAGCCACTTGAGATGGCATTTTCTAAAGGGACACTATACAAATCCCAGGTCTGGGCATCTGAGCTCTTTGCTCTCAAGAAAGGTCCTAGATGAGGCAGAACAACAAATCCCATGATTCCTCTGTGATGCTGGTGGCACACGGGGCCCCCAGGGTCTCCACACTTTGCCTGTAGTCCTTGCAGACGCACCACCATGGTGGAAGTCAAGGCTGAGTGGTCCAGCCATGAGAGTGACACTTTGGGGCTCATGGGCCACAGATTGGAAGTCAGGCTGGCACAGGCCTCAGAGACAGCTGGATCTAAGGCCTCCGGCGTTGCTGGAGGAGCACCTTTATCCTTCTTCCTGAACCTCCAAGACCCAGATGGCATAGCTCCAAGGTGCTGGACAAAGGGCCTCGGTTCCTCCTTTGGTTCATGACTTCATTCCCCACAGTCCTGAGACTATGAACCTGGCACATCTGACATCTGACAGACTGGGGGTTACATTTTCCCTTATATCATTGTCACAATTGACAATTGTTCTTTCATTCGTGCATCTTATTTTCTTCCTCTTCCTCTTCTTTTTTTGTTGTTACAGTGCTGGGAATTAAACCCAGGTACATTCTGGGCCAGAGATTTAGCTCAGTGGTTCTGGCACCTGCCTAGCAAGCACAAGGTCCCTGGTTCGATCCCCAGTAACCGCACATAACAGTACTGGGCATGGTGACGTATGCCCACCAGCAATCAGTACCACATACCACAAAAGCCACCAGGTGGCTCAACCCTGTAATCCCAGTACTCAGGAGGCAGAGACAGGAGGATTGCTGAGTTCCGGGCTTGTCTGGGCTTCGTAGTGAGTGCAGGGCCAGCCTGAACTGCAAAGTGAGACCCTGTCTCAAAAAACAACAACAAAAACCAACCAACCAACCAAACAAACAAACAAAAAAACCCAGGTACAGCCTTAGCCTGTTCTAAATGTTTTTAAATTTTGAAACAGGTTTTCCTAAGTCACAAAAGTGTCCAGGCTAGGTTTGAACTTGCAGTCCTCCTGTCTCTATTTCCCAGAGTGCTAGCATTCAGGTGTATACTACTTTGCCTGGCTTTCCATGTTTTATTTTCTAATTAAAACTTGCAAAATGTTACAGTGAAGTTTCTTCATTCCTCCAGCTTGAATCGTAGTCTGTTTTTATTCTCTCACTTTGAGAAAATCAATCATGGATTTAGCATTTATCTTTCATTTGCTTCTGTTCTTCCTTTCAGCTCAGTAGGTAATTTGTTCAGAGTTTTCAAAAGTCACCAGGTGCGGAAGGAAGGATTTTCCTCTCCACTTTGCATCCTAACACTCCCACCAGAGCGAAGCTGAGAGCCCCAGGTGGTGGGCACTGCACAGTGTGGTCCACGGCTGGCGGGAAGAGGTGTTGTCACTTGGGTTGTGTCCTCAGCCATGTTTTCTGGGAGCAATTTGATCTCCATGGTCGAGCCACGGGGACCACCACTGTTAGGGTTAGGGTTAGTTACAAGTGCCAGAAATGTCAAACAACAGTAGCTTCAACAAGGTACGTGATTCTTTTTTTTTGAGGCAGGGTCTCATTTTGTAGTTCAGGCTGGTCTTGAACTCACTGTATAGCCTAGACTGGTCCCAAACTCATGGTGTTTCTCCTGCCTCAGCCTCCTGAGTTCTGAGATTATATGTATGCACTACCACACCTGTTTTTTTTTTTTTTTTTTGAGACAGTCTGATATGTAGTTCAGGCTGGATTTGAACTCAAGGCAATCCTGCTTCTGCCTCCCAAGCGCTGGGATTAGAGGTGTGCACCTCCACATCTAGCTGGTACATGGTTATTTCTTACATGGGATATTCTAAAACTATGCAGCCCAGTGCTGTTACAAGTTTGCATAATCGTCAAAAGCCTATGTTATTGCTGTACCATCCTTGACACAAGACTTCGGCCTCACTGTCTAAAAGGGCTGCTTGAGCTCCAGTGATCACATCCTCATTGTAGTTATTAGGTAGGGGGAAAGGAGGAAGAGAGCCTCTTGCTTTTCTTTTAGGATTGTTTCCTTAAGATGCAAATAACATTTTCCTGGTGCCCAGTTGGTCAGGATATTTCACGGTTCATTGTAAGGTACATGGGAAATACATGCTTGATCTTGCCTACTTCCACTAAGATGTACAGGTTCCAGTACCAGGGAGGGAGGGGAGAACTGCCGTCCCGAGATGATGTCTCAGGCTGCCTCAAATCCGCTGAGGTGGAAAAGCCTCTTTCTGCGTTGAGAGCAAGCTGAAATAGGCAGGGACGTGGGCCACTTTCCACACTGGACCTTGCGTTCTCTGAGGTTCAAGTGCAGACTGGCTGTGCTGCCTGCGGAAGGGCTGTAGGCTGGCGGAGGAAGCTCCACGCCAAGCACGAAGCAGAGCAGCGGCTTTGCCCCATGAAGCCGGCTTGTCCTTCAGCTCCCTCGGGAACAAAGAGGCCCTGCCGGCTCCCTGGAGCCATTGCTGAGTCCGAGCGCCAGCCTTTTTGTTTGAGAAAGCAAAGTTGTTTTCCTAAGTCTTCCAGCTGCTTCTCACACACAGAGAAGCCTCTGCAGAGCCGCAGACGGCTGGAGCCAGGCTGGGGAGCAGAGAGGCTGAGCAGCCGCCTAGTGTGGGGTGTGGGTTTCCTAGGAGGGTGACCCAGGCACACTGCCCTGGACAATTCCCTGGGGAGCTACTTGGCACCTTTAGGGTCAGTGTGTCCTGACCCTGATGCCAGCTAGAGAAAGCAAAGGGCCAGGAGGGCCAACAGCCTCTGCACAGAGGGACCCTGTGAATGGCCCTATCACCTCAAAAGTGGGGAGCATGGAGCCAGGAGGGCAGCCTCTTCCAAAGGCTGGGCTGGGGACAAGTCCAGGTGGGGCTGTGTCATTCAGACCTTCCTGGCTGCCCTGCCCTGCTGCCACCCAGGACTTCCCTCACACACAGGAAGTGGAGTTGGCTGGGAGGGCTTGGTGCAGGACTTGGCTACCTCAGCCAGGGGGCAGGTGGGAAATTGTCACTGCTCTTTGGAAGAAATGAAGGGAAGAGGGCAGTCCTTAAATGGGCCCAGAGGAGTCAGGGTCTGTGGTCTGGCTCCCTGGCGGTCTTGGCCTGGCCCAGGGCTCTGCTTGACTAGCCTCCTCAAGCAGGGTAAATACTTGGCCTTTGCGGCAAGGTGGGGTGGATGGAGGCCTTGGCCAGGCTGGACCAGGCTCCTGGGCAGGAAGCAGCTGGAGCCCCACTGGTTGGTTTGCCTTTCCAGTGGGAATCGGGCAGGGCAACAGTGAGCTGGGGGCCGAGCACTCCCATAAGGTCTCCCCACACTAGCTTTCCCCAGTAGGAGGGTGCCCTTGAGCCTTTGTGGTGGGGCCTACCCACAAAGTGTCCCCTGTCACCCACACACCCTAACCAGCTTCCTGGGTTCCGCTGGAGCAGCCTGGACTCAAGAAAGCAGTCTCTGCCATTCAGAACAGCACAGTGCTCTTCAGAGCCTGGCCCAGAGAGCCACCTGTCCCCTGAGCTCAAAGTGAGTATAAGCAGATACTGCAGAACTTCTAAGGGACAACTGAGCTGGGTGTGGTGGCACAGACCTATAATCCCAGCACTCTGGGGGGCTGAGGAAGGAGGATCACAAATTTAAACTTCACCTGGGCAATTTAGTGACTTAGAAAGACCCTAGCTCAAAATAGTAAGAAGGGCTTGGGGGGGGGTGTGGTTTGGGGTAGAGTAACAAGAGTTCAAAGTGGAGCTCACACCAAAACCAGATCAAATCTGCTAGGATGAAAAGTGAAACTTGTGCGGTAAACAATGAGTCGGGAGGTGTGAGGAAGGCCCCTGAGGGTGTCACTGGGGCTGCTGCAGTCTTGACATGAGAGTTCTGGATGATCATTTGTGTCACTGCGCTAATGTGGTTCAGGCTGCGGCCGAATGCTGCTCCTAAGACACACATGCAAGGGTTTAGCAGTACGCTGAGGACCACAGGCCTTTTCCAAATGTTGCACAGAAATGAGTGTGCAGGTGTGTGGACAGGCGAAATATGAGCACAGGGTAGGAGTGTTTGAGGAAGGACCACCTCCAGAAGACTCTAGGCTGAGGCCACCATGGCTCTTATGTGGTTGGAAGAGTTCCTGAGCTCCCCCGGGGCAGACTTCACCCCTAGCATGAGGGTCTGAGCACAGCGTTGGAGGGGACATGACCCATCTTGGGGTGGTGCCTGTGACCAAGGACACACTCACACACAGAGCACCATGGGCCTCAAGGCCACTGTGAGATGGAGCCTGCCATTGTGGCCAGGGCCAGACTGAGCCAAAATAAACCTCTTCCTCACCGTGTTGCGGTGCCCTGCACACTTGTGCACATTTGTGTTGCAAGCAACAGTCAAGGAGTAATAGAGTTTACACGTGTCTGTGAATTATTTTTTACCTTGTCATTTGAAATTGTTCCAAATTAAAGTGGAGGGGCAAAGAAATTACTGGAAATGTGACCCAAGGGCACCGACAGTGTGGCAGCCTCTCACCTGGTGTCATCTTTTCAACAGTGTAGCAAATGGTCAGAAACCGTTAATTACTGGGGGAGCCTTTAGTTTTTGTTGACAGTGCTTCAGTCCCAGCACCAAGAGACTGAGAGCCTTGAGCTCAGAGTCAGGGATATGGTGTGGACTGTGACAGGGAGGGGGCCGGTGGGGGACACCACCCCACATAGATCACAGCACACAGCAGTCCTTTTCAGGTTTATTCATCTGCTAACATTCATTCTCAACCTAGACAGAAACAATTAGGTGATTATGACTTGCTTCTCTGTCATCAACTCTTTTTTTTTTGTATGAATAACCAAAAGATTTCTTCTCAACACTTTTTTTTTAATAAGAAGCTATAAATAAATAAAGCTTTAAACGCTCCTGGGTTCAAGTGGAATAGTTCCAGTTCCTGAAAAGTTCACAGACTTGTTGCTCAGACAGTTCTGCTGTCCCTGGCTCCCCTCCGGGAGGGCGCACCTATACGTCCACAGGGTGCCTGCTGCCTGCTGCCTGCTGCGAGCGCTCAGTCCTGGGGCACAGTCCTCCCAGTAGGGATGGGCTGCCTGGTCCTGTGATGTCCTGGGAGATGTTGTGGCACAAGGAAGCTTCTCCCCAGAGCAATGGCCTGAGCAGGAAGCGCTGGCTGGACATCTGAGGGCCACGATGGCTTGGCCTGCCACTGGCCCGGGACGGGACTGTTTTCCAAACACAGCAGAGACCGAGCGGAGACCCATGCTTCCAGGTGAGTGGGGACAGCGGGGCACAGTTAACACAGACTCCAGTATGTACAAGAGGGGCCAGCGCTTAGGCTGTGTACAGGGAGCTCGCTGAGCACCCACTCTGGACGGGAGACCATGGTGCTTCACACGGCCTGAGAATGAGGGACCCCTGAGTTCCCCCAGTATCCTCCTCCCAGCAGCATACCCAAATAAAGAGCACCATATCCTGCCTCCTGATGCTTCCAAAGAGCCACCCATCATTCACCTGGGTGCCATCTCCCGGGAGGCAGTCCTGGGCTGGGCTGGGTTGGATGGTGCCCACCCTGAGCCCATCCTGCCTCTGGACCTCAGGTGCAACATCAGGTGCATAGGGCTGGGGGGGGTATGCACTGGACAAACAAGGACGGAACCCTTTCTTCCAGGGGTACAGGGCCCCCAACCAAGGAGACAATCCTTCACTCCATGGTGGGACCTGGTGATGGCCTGGTGAGACTGGGAGCAGGGAGGAGGGCCCTGTCCTGCTACGGGTCAGCAGCAGTCTCAGGCACATACCCATGCCCTCCCAGGGCCAGAGACGCAGCATGGGCAAGTACTTACAACGAATATCAACATGGCTTCTAGCAGGCCGCTGGCCAGCCTCTGAGAGGGTTAGCAGAGTGCTGGAGAGCTGTGGGGGCAGGGCTGAGCACCAGGGTGGGGCGGGGCAGCCCTCCTCAGAAATCTGAGGGTCTCAGTTCCCTTCCTGACTGTCAAGGGCCACCAGGACCCAGGGTATGGCTCATGGGCAGCAGTGCTGGTCCCCAGCCCAGCTGACAGCCCGACCGTACTTTCATGCAGCGGTCATGGATGGTAGTCTGAGCCCTTGAGAAGGTTCCAGTGATGTGGCCGGGGTCGGTCTGGGAGTGGGGGCAGGGGAGTTGTTGGCGCCCTCCCCCTTCCTACCAGAGCCCTGTCTGCCCAGTGGGCACCCTCAGGCCAAGATTGGGCTCTGTCCATGGGCCAGTGAGGGGAGTGGGGTTCTAGGCATTGCCTCAGCAGGGAGAACCTAGGATGGAGAGCTGCAGGCAGCTGAGCTGAGAGTGCCCGTTCTGAGGCTCCAAGCTGTGTCCAGGGAGGGCACTGGGCTGGCTGCTTGAAGCTAGGCCCGTGCCCCGTTGGCCCGCCTGGCAGGGGTGCGCAGGTGTGTGCATAGTTGGTGTGGGACTCACTCCAGCCTGGCTTGTTCCTCTCCAGGGCCCTTGTCTCTTTTTCCAGACCATTAGCTGATGTGACAGTGATGGGGACCGGGCCACAGGGATGCCACCTGCTCCAGGGGCCCTGCTCACTATGCCCTGGGTGTCTTTCCAGCATGTTTCCGTGCCCCAGTGGGCTGGACACGCTGATCTGTCAGAGCCTGCCTGGGGAGGAAGAGGCCCCGCCCGCCCCTCCTCCACTCTGTTCCCAGGGTGCATCCTCCTTCCCGTCAACAGGTGTGGGGTCTCCCAGCAGTTTCGGGTGGGCCCTGCTTGCATGTGGTCTGGACCCTGCCTCACCCTGCCCCACGAGGTCTCCCCGAGGCGGCCACCACTACCATTTCTCGATGATGTGGCTCATGTAGTCCTCGGTGGGCACGCGGCCCGGCTCCTCCGTGTCCTCGCCAGGCAGCGCCTCTTTGGCGCGGTGCAGCAGGCGCTCCTCGCGGCTCCGGAGGCGCTGCTCCCTGCGCTCCAGTTGCCGTTTGTACTGGTAGCGCTGCTGGAAGAGGTCCTTGGCGTAGTCGTAAAGCTGCATGTCCAGGTCGTTGAGCTCCTCGATGCGCCGGATGGTGTCCTCGTCCACCTCCACGCCGCCCGCTCGCGTGCTGTTGTACTGCATGAAGGGCCGGATGAACTTGAGGTTGAACGTCCGCTCGAACAGGTACTGCGTCTTGCGCTGGAACTCGGTCAGGCCGAAGAAGGCCATGCCTCGCAGGTTCTTCTTGGCGCTGTCCAGCAGCAGCTGGGCCCGCTTGCCCTCGGGGATGAAGGACAGGTTGTAGCAGCCCACCAGGCTCAGGTCGGCCAGCATGCGCACCTGGCGGTTGTTGGCCAGGTTGTAGGGGCAGTCCATGAACTCCTGCAGCGTGCAGCCCGACCAGTCTGTGCCCTCGTAGCAGGGTGGCAGCTCCTCGGGTGTGGGTGTGCGCCCATCGCACATGTGGAGTGAAGTCTTCCACGTGGCTCCGCGCTGCACATGCCGCCACTCGCTCAGGTAACGGGACACGGGGTCTCGCAGAAGTGTGATGTAGTAGAACTTCCTGCAACGACAGGGATTGGGAGATGTGGGCTTGACAGGGACTAGTGTGGCTACTCTGGGACGGGGTCCCCACAAAATGTGCATCTACCCTGGGCCCCTGGACAGGTAGTTTCGCTTCAATACTCACTGTTGCGCTCTGCCTTCCTTATATCGGCCATCTTCCACCAAGGGCTGGAGAGGTACAGGAGTCTGCCATGGCCATATAGTTGCCAAGTGTGACCCTATCAGTGCTCTGCAGTGCCTGCTGGCTCCTCATTAGGGAGGACAGACTGTGCTACTGTGGCACAGAACTTCTGTCCCCTCCCCCCCAAAGGGCTGCTACTCTGAGCAAGGGTCTCATGGAAGGACCCCACGGGTTTCAATCAGGGGGAGCTGTCCCCCTTGGGAAGGTGGTAGTCTGTCTCTGGGCCAGTCATGGCTGACCCTGGCTTGTTAGCTACTATACACTGCTGAGCTGGACCACTGCAGCCTCTGGGGAAGAAGCATAGGTCCCGCATTGCTGAGGACCTGCCCAGTGTCTGGCTCTGCCATCTAGAGGCCTCAGATGCACCAGGGCAGGTCTGCTCCCAGGAGTCCCTTTCAGTTTGCCCTCCCAGATGCAGCATCCCGGGGCTGCTTAGTGCCTTGCCTGGTGAGTTTGCTCTTTCAGAGAAAATGCTGGACTAGGATCCTGGGCCCCAGCGTACCATGGTGCACTGACCTCTGGCACAGGCATGCTCACTCTAGGACAGCCCAGGGGTCCCAGGAGCCCTTCCCACCATGGAGCTCAGGGCAGCCCAGATGCCAGGCTCTCCTTTGGTTCCACAGAGGGGTGTCCACACTCATAAGTGGGCATGGACAAGGTCCCCATTACCAGTTCTGAGTCTCCAGACTGCATGGGGTGGGACCTACAGGACAGGGAGGTGACAGTGCTGGTGGGAGGGGAGGGGTATCACCCCCAAATGCCTGGCAGTGTCAGAATGCTGGGGTACCGCCTTGACTCAAGTTGAGGCTAGAGACTCAGTGAGGCCAGACCAAGGAAAGGAAAACAGGCTCAGATGTGCAACAATTCACATGGGTTTCAAAGATTAAAGCCTAAGTAAGACCTCCAAGACTGTTTGCTCTGTGAAATAATTCTATTGTTCTCAGACAGTGGCTTCTCCTGATAGACCTCAGGATTTATTGCCCGGATCCCCTTAACTGGGATTTAATCATGGCTGGCTAAATGCTTCCTGTGACCTTCAGCTGTTCTGACAGTTCTGTGGGCACTGGCTTAGTGTGCCCATGACCATGCAGGAGCCTAGTGGGCAAGGGAGACATTTTCTTCTTGAGTTTGTTAACTGAAGTCACAGGAGGATTGGTTTTGGACAAGGTTCCTGCACAGACTTGTCTGTGAATCAAAATGGAGTCACTCATGCTAAAGTTCCAAGCAAATCCAAAGTAACTTCAATCTGATAATCAGGAGAAACCAAGAAACAACTAAATTTCCCGGACAGACCAGTTCAATCAGCAGGATAATGACACTCCCTTGGCTTTTTAACAAAAGTAACCCAATAACAGCTAAGCAATTATTTTCCCATTGGTCCATCTCCCTGCCCTGCACTATAAGGAAAGAAAGCACCTGTCACTGCTTCTGCTTCAGCCTGTTCTTTCTATAGAACCAATTCGCAGCCCAGATCCCTGGGACCCTCATCCTTCTTGTGGAATGAAGTGTTGCCCTGTTCTGGAATCATAAGTAAAGCCAAATGAGATATTTCAAAGAGTTGCAGTCCTTGTGTTTGGACAGTTTGAAACTCTGCTGCTGGAGTGAAACAGCTCTCAGGTTTTGTGGTGTTTGTATTTTTCCCTTGCTGCGCTGGGAATGGAATAGAGGTCCTTGTGCACAGCAGAAGGAGCCCCACAGAGCTGTCCCTTAGCCACTTGAGTGCATGTTCTTACAGGGTACAGGCCTGGGCCCCACTCCATTAGAAACAAACACACGCAGTCTCCGGGAAGACATGCAAAATAAAGGGAGAAAGCGACACAGGCAGAGGAGGGTGGATGAACAGGGGCCTTCTGAGGGCACAGACAAGCTGGGGCCCACAAATGATCCAGGTTAGGGAGACCCCAGCACCCTTAGACCTCATGAATGATGGGCGCGCTAGGCTCAGAGCAGAGGTGAAAACAAGCTCTGAGAGGTCCTACAGTTAATCACAGGGGCTGGGCGAGGAAGGGAGGGAGGAGGCTGCCCGTGGAGAGCTGATTCAAATCTTAGCATGTGGACCACCAGCCACCACCCTCTGGCCTCGATATTTAGATGTAACTTCCGTCACAAGAGAAGAAACAAATACTTCTCCTTTTGGACTGTTTGTACCTTAAACTTTCCTGTTAGCATAATCCCACCCCTCTTATCTATAGCCATATAGGTAGGCCCAGTGTTAAGGCTTTATGCTTTCTGTGTCCCAATTTTTATTCATACACGCACACTCACATGCACATTTTTTAGCAATCTTGCTATGTGGCCCAGGCTGCCCTTGAACTTGGGGTGATCTTCCTACTGTAGCCTGCCACATGCTGTGATTACAGGTGTGTGCCACCACACCTACCCCTATAATGATGCTCTTAGCTCTTCCCTGGCAACTCTGGGAGCCTGTCCCAGGACCTGGTCCCTTTCTGGCTGCCTTTGTAACTGCTCAATAAACTGACTTCCTTTCCCTTCCTCTGCCTGAGACTATTAGTTTGACCGTCCTCCTCCTGGGGAGAAGGGCCTCCCAGGGAGATAGAGAAATGCAGGCACCTGACTGAGTGTATACAGTGGTCTCTGTAGCCTGGAACAGAAACACCAGGCCCCCTGGGCATGACGACAGTACTGAGTCACAATTTTGTAAAAATTACACATGCCCAGGAAGAGCATGACGCAGGATGGCAGTAGACTACTCAGTGTCTACCTCAGGACAGTGAAATTAGCAGTACTTCCACTAGGCACTTTATTATAAAAATTTTCATAATTGCTGAAAAGGTGGAAGTTCAGCAAAAAGCTGTAAGCCCAAAATGGGGGAACTTTAATATTTTCTTTGCATACTTCTGCACTGTCTGCAATTATATATTACAGGTCGAGCAACACTAATCTGAAAACCTGAATGCTCTAGAAATGAAAGCTTCCTGAACTGCAACAAGACACAGCAAAATTCCACATCTGATCTCATGTCAAATGCAGTTGCCCTAAAGGCCCTATGATCACCTGCCGTCTATGGACACAAGGTATATATGAAACATAAGTGAGTCTGGGCTTATGCCCCACCCTGTTATCTCATATCTACAAACACTCTGAAATACAAAACACTTCCAGTCCCCAGCATTCTGAGCAAGGATTACTCAATCTGTACATAAATAATTAAAACAGTGTATGGACTACAAAAATGGCCCTGTTGCCCAGATGGGGTTTTGGGGGCTGACAGGGTAGCTCTGCCTCTGTCTGTCCTTTGTGAGGTTGCAAGGTCCCAGCAGACTGCGCCTCCATCGAGGGACTGAGCAGGGGCCTTTCACCACAGGTCTGACCCACCAGATCTAAACGAGGACTTTCACATACCTGCACATGGGGCTCTGGGCAGTGGGTGCAGCTGTGGCCCCCACTGGGTGCAAGGGCCTGCCAGTCGATGAGATGGAGCAGGCGGTTTTCAGGGTAACACCCTTGCGATCCTTCAGACACAGCATGGGTCACGCACAGGAAGAGCCCCATGTCAGCCTCGATGCAGCACAAGTTGCACCACTGTGTTCTCCCACATTGCAGAGAGCTGGGGTCCCTGTGAGGACTCTGTGGGTGTCCCTTCCTCAACACTGTACTCAGATCTCCCAGGCCCTGAGGGACCCTTTATGAGGACATGTGTAGTAGATTCAATTCAGACGATTCCAAAAGCCTAAGGAGTCAGAAGGTCGGCACACCTGGTGGGTGGCCCCTCCCTCCCCAAGCCTGTTCTGACTACAGCCCCCTCCAGGAGCTCATGAGCATCTCGAGGTGGGGCAGGGTCTCTCTCAGGAAGTGACTGGACGCTACTGTGGCCTGCATCCTGCATGGTCAGGAGAGTTGGTCACCAAGTCTCGCTGTGAGGTAGGAGCATGGTGCCAGTGCCTCCTCTGCCCCCATGCAGTAGGAAAAGATGGTGGTGAAGGTCCCTAGTGCTGTGTGGCTGTGTCCTCTCCCCTCTGAGAGGCACAGCTGTGGGCAAGGAGGTGAGAGGAGAGCCCGCAGTAGACGACTGCTCCCAAGAGGCAGGACCAGCGCCCGAATGTGCCAGAAGTGTAGGAGGCCCTTCTCACATCTGCAGGAAATGCAGAGGCAGGGTGTGGCCCTCTCCAAGTGCACCTCTAACGCTGCCCTTCTTGGTGACATCCTGAGAACAGCAGTAGCTATTTCTGTGCATGAACTGAATCTGACTCCAAAAATAGTCAGGTCCTGAGACAGGCCTCATGACCTCAGGGCCAGGTGCTGTGTGGGCCCAGGCACTGCCGCCCCAGCCGGCCCCCACGCTTCCTGCGCCTCTCCATGGGATGGTTGGGCTGGCCCCATTAGTGACCTGTGAGATCTGGGCATTGCTGCCATATGCAGAGATGGCGACATCCAGAGAGGCCCAGCTCTGGGGCACCCACCCTCCTGCAGGAAGGGTACAGTGCAGGGAGCCCCTTGCCCCTGGCAGAGTGGGGAGCTCTGTCCCACTGCATCCAGGTCAGCTTTTTAGAGACAGGGGTCTCTCTATGTAGCCTCAGATGGCCTTGACGTCTCCATGTAGGTCTCTCTGGCCTCAAACTTGGAATTCTTCTGCCTCAGCCTCCTGAGTGTGGGAATTATAGCTGCCACCATGCCTGACCAGGTCAGGTAATTCTCACAGAGGGGTGGGAAGGCAGCCGAAGTACAGGGAGCCACTCATGTGTCCCCAGTAACAGGCTTAGGAAACAGCATGGGAGCAGCAGAGGAGGAAAGAGCCCAGAAGATTCCCAGGTGTTGCTGTGTGACAGTCTGCCCTCAGGACATCCTCAGAGAGGGCAAGACTGTCCTGTGTCCCTCCTGCTGGCTGGAATGAGGGTGCAACTGGAGTGCTAACAGCATTCTGAACTGTGAGGCAGAAGCCTGCGTTCTAGGGCTGGCAGAGGCAACAGAGCCTGGGTCCCTGGTGTTTCCTCAGCTGTACCCACAGCATGACCCATGTGTGCCTGACTCCTCAAAGGGAGACAATACAGTTTCCCAATTTGGTCTCTGAACCTGGTCCATTTACTCAAGGCTGATACACTAAGGTTGGGGCATGATGAGAGGGTGAGCTGACAAGGGTGGGCAGCGGGCCCTGGCTGACCGCTGAGCTCTCGGTGCTTTATCTTGTGGGCACAGAGGCCCCAGAGGCTTAGGAGCTGACCCGGGGCACACAGTCAGCCAGGTGATACGGGCTGGAGCTCTGGACATGAGCAATAACTGCCTGGGCTGGTCTGCATGCCCCAGCAGGGCCAGGAAAATGTACCCATGCAGTGCGAGCCTGGGCACCCAGCTGACCACTGTCTAAGCCAGTCACAGTCTACTTGCTGTGAAGCACAGCCAGGGAAGTTTCTTAAATAAAAAAATACACACAGACCCGCAGTGAAGATGTCTCATCACGTCGTCCAGTGATTTAATAGAAGCTGCCTATCCTGGGCCCCAGGACAGAGCCTACACCTTGCACTTCCACTGCGGGCAGCACCCTGCTTTGGGACACTGGGGGGTGCCGCCCCTCCAGGGCTCCTGGACAAGAGCCCCTCTTGTCACACATAGCCCTCTTCCACTAGGCCAGCCTGGGCAGATGGTGAAGACAGAGATGACAGCTTGGCGGGAGTCCATACAGCTCTCCTGCCCCCTGCCGGGAAGCCAGATGGGCAGACGGGGAAGCCAGGAGGGTTGGGGGCGGGGTGAGCTGCACAGGGCACCGTGTCCCAAAGGCAGCAGGGGGCTAAGAGCTGCTGTGAGCCTCTACAATGGTGCCCTTCAGCTCTAACCTGCACCCAGCATGCTAGGCGTGGAGTCTGGAGGAGCTCATGGAGTACCGCCCAGCAAGATGTGCCAGGCCTCCAAGTTACCCTGCATGCAGAGCCTCTAGCATCAGGGGCTGGCAGGCTGTGGGAGGCCTGCCAAGACCACACTCCACCTCACTCACTGGTCACCTCCAGGTGACAGCAGCTGCACTGGCTCCACCTCCGGGTGGAGGCCTCCCCAGTGTCTCTCAGTGACCAGGCTCAAGGGTGCTAGGGTGACACACAGAAACTACCCGCAGCATGGGAGACTGAGGGCTCTGTTACTGCCACCTTGTCCAGCAGCTCCAGGCCTGGTGCTCTGTCTGCACCACTAGGCCCCCTGCTCTAGCCAGGGCAGCCACCTGCAGGAGCAGCAGGTATTCCTGAGCCTAAGAGAGATCCTGGGGAGCCCTGGGAAAGAACCTGGAGTCCAGGAGTTTCTGTGCTGCTTTGCTCCTACACTTGGAGGGGGTAGGGAGGCTCCGGGAGGCAGTGGGCCAGGCAGCACCTCTAGGTGAGACAGTGCCTCCAGGGTGTTGGGCCTGTGCCTGAGCAGTGGGCCTGCAGGCGCAGGCTGTGGCGGGGCTGGAGAACGAGGAGGGCTCGGAGACCTTAGAGCTCAGGAGCTCGGAAATCGCTTCCGCCCACAGACTCTTCTCCCACTGCTGGCCCAGATGGGGGCTGCAAACAGAGCCCTTCTCAGGACCGGGACCCAGACAAGGGAATGGTAAACACAGACAGCCCTGGGGTAAGTGCCACAGGCCAGCTCATTAAGAGGCCAGATGAGGAGGCTCTCTTGCCTGGAGAGGGACAGGGCCTGGACTAAGCCGGGGACCAGCAGAGATGGGCAGACCCCGCCCTCACCCATGCTTGGCCTCTTGTGGCCAGAACTGCATCTGGGGATAGGGAGGGCAGGAGTTCACGGCTTAGGCAATGCTATGTAATCCCCTTTCACCCCTATACTCAGGGCCCACAATGGCTCCTTTTTTCGGTCCCTGCCTTAGGGCTTCCCTCCCTTCTGCTGCCATCTGTCCCCAGGTCTCAGCCACCTGCCCCTTCCACAGCTCTGTGTCCCCTGACCTTCCTGCCCCTGCCAGGGAGGCAGCAGCTGCCCCGCAGAGGTGGTGCGGTCACCTCTCCTGCACTGTCAGGAAGATGGAGCCTGTGAGGCTGTGATACCCAGGACCACACAGCCAGTACATGTGTGAGATGACACGTGGTTAGAACCTCCCAGCAGCTGGCACCTGCCTTCCCAGGCCCCACAAGGGCAGTCTGGGTCAGCACACTGACCTCTGGACTCAGCAAACAGCACACAGAAGCACAGTGCAACTAAGCACTATGAGGACCTGTTCAGCTTCCCATGGCCTTGCAGGCCTGGGTGAGGGTGCTGGGACACAGGCGGCCCATGGGGAGGACATGACTTGGTCCCCGGCAGAATGTACTTGGTGTGAACATGGGAGATTCTGCACAGAAGCTCGGCTGGCTTCCGGGGCCTGGGTGACGCTGACTCCAGCTCTCTGGCTGCTTTCTCTGTTGATGGGTGTTTGGGAAGAACAAGGCAACCTAAGCTCCCCTGTCTCTCCTGTCACAAGGGCTGCTGATACCAGGGCCCAACAGGCCTGGGTGCTGCCCACTGTCCTGGACCTGATGTGTCCCAGGCTCGGTGGGTCAAGTCCTCACTCACTTCACCAGGCTGTGCTGCCTCCAGAGCCTGGACACTGGGCTTGCGAGTGACATGGCCCGTTAGTCTGGTCTCTTGCCTGCAGCCTGGCTGTGAGGAGGGGCTGTCGGGACAAAGGGTGTGTGCAGAGCCCTGTGTGGTGTCAGTGGCCTCATGGGGGGGGTGTTGCCAGGCAAAGCGCTGCCTCATGATACCTCAGGCTCCTGTAGCACCGCTGCCTGGCTGAATCCCAAACAGTGTGCCCAGTGTGCCTGCCTCTACCTGCCTGACACTGCTCAGAAAAATCTGTCCCAGGGGCCTGGTCTTCTCCAGTGGAGCAGGGTGTCTTTCCCACCATGTCCATGCTGCCTGTGCCAGCACTAAGGTGGTCTGTCCACCCCAAAGAGCTGTTGTGGTGAGGAAGCTGAGGATGTGGACAAGAACAAAATAAGAGGTCTTACGGTAGAGCAAGCAGAGTAGCACACCTGAAGCCCCAGCTGCTCAGGAGGCTGAAGCAGGAGAATCACAAGCTTTAGGCCAACGTGGGGCACCCAGAAGACCCCTGTCCTAAAGTAAACTAAACCATACAGGGCTGGAGATGTGGCTCAGGGGTAGAGGGCTCCTTGGTTGGACCCCCAGGACCACACACAAAAAAAGAGGACTCAGCATCAGACAGACAGATGGAACCTCCCTCTGTCCACCCCCACCCCGTACCAGCCTAGGGAGTTCTGAGTCCTTCTGAGCCCAGTTCTGGTCCACTTATCAAGGTGACAGAAACACGACCCTCCCAGCGAGGCCTGCGAGGGTTTTGGTGGAGCGCCACATCGTGTTAAAGGACACTGGAGCCTGTCCGCATCTACACAAGCAAGGAGCTCGCTGTCTCCCTCACTTTCCTGTTGCTGGGATGACACTGAGCATTTTCAGTCCCCAGGATCCAGGAAGGAGGCCCTAGAAGAGGACAACGGCTGACCTGGCAGCCCAGAAGCAGGTGGGAGGGCTGGAAGGGGACTCGCCTTCCAGGACACAAGCACAGCAGCTTCTCTTCCTGCAGGTCCCTCCTGACAGCAGAGCAACGGCGGAGCCCA
>PVIC010016958.1:0-33304 GCA_004025085.1 Thryonomys swinderianus
TTCAGGCTAGCCCTGAGCTCACTATGGTGCCCAGGCAAGCCGCCGCGAACTCAGCAATCCTCCTGTCTCTGCCTCCCGAGTGCTGGGATGACAGGCGTGAGCCACCACGCCCAGCATTATATGTGGTAACCGGGGATCGAACTCACGTCCTTCCGCTTGCGAGGCAGGCGCCGGAACCACTGAGCTAACCCTCCGGCCCGAGTAACATTATTTTTTAACACTACTTAAACAATTGATCCATTCTGGCCTTATAAAAACATGAATACATGTTGGTGTCTTCTTATCTTGTTTGCTTTTGTTTTGTTTACTTTAATACAATCTTCTATTAATGACATTCACCAAACCCAGAGACCACTTGAAACAAAGAAAACAGTATCTCCACACACACACATCTGAAGAGCTGGGAAGACACTTCAGGATTGACCATAACAGAGAAAAAAGACAAAATCCTTCCTTCATAGGTAAGCGATGGAGTTTTGGTAAACACAATGTTCCTCACCTTGTTTTACATTTCAGCATTAGTTAGATTACTTTCTTGCTAATATGACATTTTTTAGCGTCCCCTTTTACTAACCCATTTTTTAGAAACTCGTTTGAACAATGTTCTGCTAGATAATAGGTCCCTTAGCAAGCTAAAATGAAATGGTGCAAGTATTAAAAGCATTCTGTGCCCTTTGAAAATATTATGAAAGTTACTGCACAGATGGGCTGAAAGTTTAATTACCTCCAAAGAAGAGTGTCAGAGTCATTGCTGCTCTTGCAACAACTGGAAATTGAGCAACCAAAATAAACATCAGGAAATCACTCTAAGACAATCTATCAAATACTCTGCAGCAACAGCTGCTGTTCCATTTAAGTGAACAGACTCTAGTGCTGCCTCCGATGGTATAGCGTAGAGGTATCACTTCAGGTTTTTCTTAATTTGACCTTTTCTAGGCATTTCCCAAATGTTCCAGACTGAGAGAATGTACGAAATAGAGTAACAAGCACCATATAAAATAGCATAGACTTGGTTTTATGTGTTCTGGGTTTGTATTTTTGTGTAGAAGTTTATAGTGCTATTTCAGGCCATAAACTTTTACTTTGGCAACACTTTTGCTATAGAGATTAAACAATTACATTATTTACCTAGATTTATGCAGCTTTCTTTAAGTGAAAATAGTATGCATTTAGGTTTCTCTAAGTGTTCTCGAGTAATAGTGTGTACTCTTACATCTCATTATAAATGGTGATATAAAATCTTATTTTAGGGGCTGGAGATTTAGCTCAGTGGTTCCGGCGCCTGCCTCATAAGCGCAAGGTCCTGAGTTCGATCCCAGTAACCACATACAATGTTGGGTGTGGTGACTCACGCGCACCAGCAATCAATACCACATCCCACAGTGCCGGGCGTGGTGGCTCATGCCTGTAATCCCAGCACTCAGGAGGCAGAGACAGGAGGATTGCTGAGTTCGAGGCTTGCCTGGGCTACATAGTGAGCTGAGGGCCAGCCTAAATTACAAAGTGAAACCCTATCTCAAAAAAAATCTTATTTTAGTATTATATCTATATGGCAAAATGCAAGGACCTGAGAACAAATTACTCAACAGTGACTAACTTTTCAGTATAAATGTATGTTTCCTCTGAGTCACAGCAAGTGGTTAAAGAAATATTAAGCATATCTTAAAACTTCTGAGTGGAACTTGCTGTTTCTCACAACTTCCTAGCCAGAGATATTTGACCTTGGTTTATTATTTTACATAATACTAAACTATATTATATTATACTTGAGGAAGTGCAATAAAGTGTGAGGAAACTATAAAATATATTTGAGCACATTTCTATTTGGCAGTAAATTTTTGAAGTGAAAGAAACAATATAAAGTATTCAGCAAAATATTATCTGATGCCACAAAGAAATGTGTATCATTAATATCAATTTCTGAAATAATTATAGTGTGGTTACTGAAACCCAAATATACTGAGTTCCAAATGATAATCTATTTCTTGATAATGACAATCTATTTTTGCTTCTAAATATGCATATGTAATGAATTAAATCTTTTTGCCTGAGGTCTTGAGAAACAAGAATATACTTAAGAACATAGTCAAATCTAGAGTAGTACCCAATGCTTGATTAGAAGCTTCTTGTAATATCAGGATGCATTTAGACCCTTTATCAAGACATTGCAAAGTTTTCTATTCAAGAGAATATGCAGAAAGCTACAAGCCATTTTCCTGACAAATACCTTAAAGTATTTTTCTTAAAGTGATTTTCTTAAAGTAAATTTCTTAAAGTAATTTAAATATCTTGAGATTTTAGCACTGCCAAATAGAAGCTCAACCTAAAAGAGGGATTTCATAGAAACAATATCATTAATAAGCTTTTTTTTAGAGCTATGCAGAAGACAGATTAGATATGTAGATCCAAGAAGAACAAATTGAAGAGAAATGGTGCTTAAAATATATTGACATTGCTGGGCCTGGTGACTCACACCTGTAATCCCAGCACTCAGGGGGCAGAGACAGGTGGATTGCTGAGTTCAAGGCTTGCCTGAGCTACATAGTGAGTTCAGGGCCAGCCTGAACTACAAAGAGAGACCCTGTCTCTAAAACAAAACAAAACAAAACAAAACAAAATATATTGCCATTAATTACTGTAAAATTAAATGAAAATATGGATAATCAATAAGCACCCAGTAATAACAGCCATTTTATAGTTTCAATTCACCATTGACCTCTCTTAAATTCACTCAGTGCCAGACACTCTGGCCTATTGTTCCCCCAGGGGAACAGAGTCTCTTCCCTCACAGCCCCTGGGTATGCACATCCATGGGGCCTCCTGATTGCTTCTTCAGGCACACCATTCCCTCACTGCCTTTCATTTTTTACTTCCAATCAACTTCCAATCAACTTCTGGCCTTCCTAGTCAGGGTGCTTTAAGTTTTCATCCTTCTTCTGACTCCTACCAACCTATTCTCTACTTTTCTTGGTTTATTTTGTGGTAAACTTGTAACATAATATCTGACACCCTATTGTATGTATATGTTCATCCATTCAATCTTTCATGTTTTTTATCTCACTGAATTATACATTTCCAATGTATACATTTCCGATGTCAAATTGTCATTGGTTATATGTGACATGGTTTTAGATTCAGAAAATCCCAGAGTTCGCTAAAATCAAATCATAAATCCATTAAAGTTTAAAAAATTCAAATAGCATGTAGTTCAAGGATGTAAAGTTCATGTAGCGATATCAGCAGAATTGCTGTATGTCTGAACTGTATGCCAGTTATCTGAACTAGAAAGTGATAAAACAGCTTCATGTATAATACCACAAATATAATACTTAGTAATAAGTTTAATGAAACAAATGAAAGATCGCTACAATGAAATCTACAAAACACTAATGAAAGAAATTGAAAAGGACAGAACATTTTGAGATTCGTTTTGTTTTCAAGGATGTGTAGAATCAATATTGTTAGAATGTTCACACTCCCCAAAGCAGTGCCACTCCTACCAAAACATCAAGGACATTTCTCAAAGAACCAGAAATAAAAACATAAAAATTTACATGGAACAACAATAATAATACAGACAACATCAAACAGATAAAACCATCAACTAAAGCAGGAAACATTACACTGATTTCAAATCATATTGCAAAGGTCTAGTGTTTAAAACAACATGGTAATGGCATTAAAAGAAACCCAGTGCAAGGGATAGACTAGAGAACCTGCATTAAATCACAGTTCCATAGTCAACCAAATTTTGACAGAAGTGCTAAGAGTACACACTGAAGAAAAAAATGTTTCTTGATGAATGGTATTGGAATAATTGGAGTACATATGCTTGTCACTTACAAAAATCAATTCAAAGTGAACAAAGGACTGAAATGGAAGACTTTAATCTACAAAATTGGGAGAAGAAAACAAGGTAATGCTTTACAACACTGGAACAGAGAAACATTTTCTCAGATGCCAAAAGCACAGGAAATAAAAGCAAAAATAGAAATGTTTGCATTTATGTAGAGCTTCCTCACAATCACAGAAACAACAGAGTGGATATAATGCACACACTAACAAAAACATTTGAAATTTCTATATGTAAAAAGTTCTATATGTAAAGTTATATATGTGGATATTGAGAATTACTAATCTTTAGGTAAACACAAATGTAAAACACCATGAGTTATCCCCCTCACTCAAGGATGATAATTATTAAAAGATGATAGTAATTCCTGGCAAGGAAGTAGAGAAAAGAGAAATCTTGCACACTTTTGGAGAGATGAAAATTAGTACAGTCATAATGGAAAATAGTACACAGTTTTCTCATAAAATTCATAATGGAAGGACCATATTAGCCAACAACCCCATGCCTTCAAATATATCCAAAGGAAATGAAATCAGTGATTCAACAGACATCTGGGCTCCTGTGTTTACTGCCACTATGTTCACAGTAACCAAGGTAGGGACAAAACCTTTGGCCTTTAACTGGTGAATAGATTATATCTATCATATCTATCTATATATCATATAATAATATATAGATATAATGATATTATATTATATTATAATATAGATATATAATCTTATAGATACAATGATATTATATTATATTATAATATAGATATAATATAACCTTATGATATGATATTATCTTACATTATTATATGATATATAGATATAATGATAAATATATATTATATCTATCATATACATACAATATTCACACTGAATATAGATTTTGTATGTAAAATACTGCTCAGCTTTATGAATACTTGTGATGCTATGGGTAGAAATGTGGGCCATTTTATAAAATGAAAAGAACCTCATGCAGAATCACAATCACCATGTATCTCAAGTATGAGTGCATGTGGGATCTAATAAAACTGATCTCACAGAAGGTGAAAGTTGAATTTTGGTTTCCAGGGGTTGGAGATTGAGAGATAAGGCTGGGAGAAGTTGATTCAACCTATATTAAGTTATAGTTAAGTATGGTACAGTGACTGTAAATGATGCCAATATGTTGCACATTTCAAAAGATAGGAAGAATTTTTAGTACCCATATTTACCATAAACAAACAATAAATATTTGAGGCACTTGACTTAAGTGCTATACAATGTGCATGTGCATGTTGAACCTGATTTAAGCACTATACTTTGTTCATATGTATGGAATCATTACATGATATTCCATTAATATGTATTAGACTTATTTTTTGTGTTAGCTTAAAAGTAAACATAATTTAAGTCTAAACAAATGTATTGAATTTAGGTAGATGTACTTTACATAATTTCGCTGTAATATTATTAATACTTTCAATAATATAAAGTGGAAAAAGAACATATAAAGCTTAAAGGAAAGAATTAGAGGAGGTGGTTTTTATTCCTTTCTTGATTACTTGTGAGAAATTTGCAATTAAAATGAAAAACTAAGTCACCTTATCTTTAGTACATGGTGTAATAACCATGTCACCATACTGTAAACAGTCCTTCTTATAAGTAGATCAATGTTACTTCTGACGAGAAGAACTCTACATGTGAAATGTACTTATGATGAGACCCATGACTTACAATGCTTATGGTAACTGGCCATAGAATCCAGTTTTTTGAGTTATAGCCACTCAAACAATGTATCCTAAAGTATACAGCTGTGTTCTAAAATTATGATAACAGTACATAACTAATCATAACTGTGTATGAAGTTGATAGAAAACTTCACTTAGATATAAGGTCTCTGACCTGGACTAGAGAGAGTGTCAGATGTGGGAAAAAAGACTGAGGAGCCAGGAGAAACGCTTCTCTTTATGATGCTTCTTTGGGTCTCTTATTGGCTATTTTACTTGAAATTACTAATGTTTGGTACTTCTAGTAGCAAACAGCTAAAAATTCTTTCAGAGGTTAATGCTGGAACACAGTTCAGAAGGACTTTTTAAGTATAAAATGCTTGAAATTATGAGACGTGAAGTTCATGTTTAATCCTTACCAAGAGATATTGAAGACTTTCCCTAACGTTTCTCAGGGCAAGATACTTATTTGTAAAATAATAACGATTTTTCAATGGTTTAAAATGAAGCATAAGTAATACAGTGCAATTAACATATTAGTTACCAGTTATCATTTATCAGTAAATAAATAATGTATATATTTATGTGCATTTGACAGACTTCTGCCATCTATTGGACTAAAACATAAACAATATCTGATGTATTACCTCTCCTTTTGACTTTTTATTATCACATAAGGTATAATTACTGAACAAATATAATTTATGGTTAGAATAGGGTGGTGTCTAGATATGACTTAATTCTTTTGGAATGGTTTAGTGATTGCATTTATGAATAATCAGTGCTGTATCTGACAGTGAGTTAGCTGTTTTCCAGATGCTGTGTCACTTCATCCTCAGAGCAGCTTCCGGACACACTGCGATTCTCCTCTCACACAAGATGAAGTCGAGCTACCAAGGGGACATAATGGAAGGAAGACACTTAAGTTTTCCATTTGTTTCTACCCTCTGTCCCTAACATAGTTTAAACTTACTAAATGCATTTAACATATTCCATAGCTATACCTTAAGAACTACTTCAGGATAAAACAATAGAAGAATATGTGGATAGAAAGCCCGAGTCTAATGGAAAAGCACAAGGGCTCAATCACTTTGAACTTTTTAAAAGATGTGATTAAGTCTAAGTTAAGATGTAATGCTTCATAGGAAAGCAAAAATTATATATAACAAATCTACCAAGAACGAGTTAAACTACAGAGATTGTGAGGATTGCTCAAATTATACAGGAAAGAAGAATGTTCCAGACCTTTTTCTGTGACAGGAAAGTTTTGCCTATTTTCAATATAGAGGAAAATGCTCAGCATATTACTTACATAGGCAACTTAAACCATAGGTGATACATACCTGTAAATTTAAACAATAACATAAAATAAAAAAGTTCTATATATTAATCTTAGTTATTTGGAAATATTTCATAATTCTGTTATATTTTTACTCCCAAATGTTTACTTTTAGCAGTTTTAGAAAGGGATTCCTTATTTGAAGATATCAAAACATAAAATTATTTCTCATTTCCAAATGAGATAAATAAACCACACCTACTATCACTGTCTTTGCTGTTTATGGTAGCATTAATAGTTATTTTTTTCTTATTTAAAGGTTTAGATTTGTTGAAATATAGTTTTAAGGAAAATTTATCTATGAAGCACTGTAAAGTTTACTTTCTCCAAATTATGTATTCTACAGTCATGAAGCAACTTAGACAGCAACTTTCTGCCTTAAATATTGTCAGTGAGAGGAGAAAAGATGTCGTGAACAAACGTCTCTCCTCAAATGGGGGAAAGTGACATTGCCAGTGAATAGAGAGGTGCTTCCTCTTATCTGTGCGTAATAACCTCTGTCTCTGGCACCCATTCAACTGCCACTTAGCACGACGACAAACCCGCATGCCATTTAACAGGGTGCATTAACACACCTCACCAATCAATGGCTCTGACCCATTCCACAAGGACACCAGTCTGTTACTATTACTAGACACTGTAGACAGAAAATGGCACCAGAGTCACAAAAGGCAAAACGATGTCAGTTTAATCAGAGAGCAGACAAAAAGGTAAACAGCGCTGCTCAGGATAGAAGTGTGACAAGGAGACTCAGAGGTTGGCATAAGCTGCTCTTGTCGGGTCCCACTGAAACTGGTTTGAAATTCTATGATACAAAATCCAATCTGATGACTTAGATGATTACAACTGTTTTTCCTTGATTCAATAAAATTTTGAAACTTCTATTGGCAGAAAGAAAGAAAATTATTTATATAAATATTATATATAAGACTGTGTGTGTATATATATGTACATATATACATATATATATGTATATATATGTACATATATATATACATATATATGAAGACAATGCAAGTTGAATTGATTTTTTTTACAAAAAATAAAGCTATTTTTCCATTGAAGGAAAGTACCAGACCCTAAATTATATGATTTTAAAATCTGTACCATGGATTTCTTCAATTTCCTTTCAATGGGAAATTAGACATTTTAAAAAGTCTCACAATAGTAAGCCAACAGCTTCGACTCCGTCTATATGTAGCTGACAAGATAGCTGTTCACATTAAGGAGTGATAATAATGATGGATTTGTACAATTACCCATGTGGAATAGGCCTCCGAGATTATCTGGCCCACCCTGCTCATTTAATACATGAGGGAACTGAACGGAGGAAAGAATAACTGAGATGCCCAGGAGGGCGGTGGCAGCACCACAGCTCCTGGCTCGCAGTCCAGCACTTTTTTCAGAAACATTGCTTAAGTGAAATAAATAGATCACAGATAGGCAAATTCCAGATCTTCTCTTTGGCATGAACACCTGTAGATGCAAATGAGCTCTAGAAAGTATGACAGCTTTTATAGAGTGGGAAATTTCCATAGGAAATTTGGTGTGGGAATGTAATGAGGGGAAGGAATAAATATGATACAGAAAGAAAATAAAAGAGTATGTATAAGGGGGTGGGGAGGTGTGGGTGGGTAGGGATATGGGTAAAAATGAGAATTAACTTGTGTCATATACTGGTACAAATACCCAGTGTTATATGTGATTGTGAGATGTATATAAATTGTACCAATAAAGAATTCAATTAAAAAAACATTGCTTAAGATTCATGTTTTGCATAATAAAGCAATTTCTATGTAGAAAAAGATGATAGCATATCATTAAATTTCCGGGCTCTTGTAATGTGTGTTATCATGAGACAGTGAAGAGGGAATCGCTAATTAATTTACTTCCAACAGAACATTCAGAAACAATGAAGTATCAACTTGCTGACCATGTACTGTGTAGGGCTCGTCTTTTACTCTCCTGAAATCCTTAGGAATGTGCCCTGCCTTTCAGTTACTCTAGAGTCGAGCACCACAGCTAGGCCAGATACTGAGTTGAGAGCAGCAAAACTGGAAAAATGTCAGAATCGCCCTTTCCTCCTCTCCAGCGATGCGACTCTGAGACAGCTGGTGAGACTCAGTGCCCTGCTCTCACCTTTGGCACTGTTATCAGGGTCCCTTTCTGTAGGAACCCAGCGCCGCCGAGCTGCCAGCTTGGGACCCTCCTCTCGGCCAAGCCCAGCTCGTGCTTTCTGCCAACCTGGTTTCCCGTGCCTCACACGGTGCTCAGTTGTGTGCCTGGCACGGGTTGCACACATGAAGGGCTGCTTCAATATTCCTTTACTGGAGACACACTCAGACAGCCCCCTGCAGTGGGCTAGCATTTTTTCCTGGGGGCTAAAATGGAAATTGGATTTTAAAACTAACTCCTCCCTTGTTATCTAACAAAGTCAGTCTCCTTACTAAAATCCACTTTCTTTAAAATTAATAAGCCTCATCTCAAGGATCCTCTGCCTCTATTTACCATATTTTTCAAAATATATGGGGAATTTGTAGCACTGGTTAGCCATTGGTGTTACCTATACCCAACAGGAATGTACTATGTTTCAATATCTGGAAATCTATGATAGAAATATACCTCTCTGCTTTTTCAAAACTGTAATATGTTAAATGTGAATAATCAGGATGTATGTACATTTCTCTACCATCTTGAGTTAGATTTCTTTTTCCACCAAATTCCTCCTGGTACAGGTATGGCTAGTTTTGAGGAGAAGTGAGCACTCACTTCTATACCTCCATCTTGTTATCTTTCTGCCTTTTCCTCTTGCAGTTGAGGTAATTTAACCTTGAAAGAATTTCTATCTCATTATTTACCAATATTACTTCTCCTAATTCTTTTTGTCAACACTTATCACTTATGCCTGTGTATTAGGAACATCTATCTTGTATTTAACTTTCTAATTTCATGATTTAACGTACAAATATACACAGGGAGAAAAATGATACATTTGGAGAGAGATAGGTGAGGAAGAGAGAAAAGAAAAAAATTAACTGTCATGGCTATTTAGCATAAAAGTATTCCAAACACGTAGCCATATCCTCATATTTTTATCAGCAAGTAAATATAAGACAAAAATGGCGACTTTTACAATATAGAGCAGGACAGACATTAACAGAGAGTATATAAGAGTTCAAAATATGGCTTCACTATTAAATAATAGTTTAATTTTCTTCCCTTTTCCCCTTTTGAACTAATAAACTTAAGACAATAATTGAAGACCTTCTTTTCTTGTGGAGAGGATAAATAAAATATCTTAGATTATCCATTGGAAGAATGACTGACCTGATCTAAGGTTTACCTACTGCAATTATAATGATGGGTTCTCACCTTTTTGAGGTAATGTTCAGATTTCAGTGATGTTGCCTATTGTCTCCTGCACTGCTGGCACCGCTGGACCCAAAAGAAGGGAGGCGATCATTCAATTCCTGACATGCAAAACATAATTCACTGGGTGCTTGATTCCCTTACTGCTTCAGAGAACAGCAGTTTCAACTATTACTGACAATTAATGCATTTCAAATCAGTTCCTCATGTAGATCTAAAAAGATATATACTTAACACAGGGCTGGGAATTTAGCTCAAGTGGTACTGCGCCAACCCTGGACAGATAAGAGGCTGAGTTCCATCCCTGGTACCACACACACACACACACACACACACACACACACACACACACACACAATGTATTTAACACAGAATTCAGCAAAAGAGAGTATCTTTCTGGAAATTCACTATATTTAATTTTCTAAGTAAGCAATTTGGATCTGTTATACAATAATGCATTTCAAAATATAAGACATTTGTGAATTGGCAGCTATAAAACTGATGTGCAGGTTACAGTTCAGTTCCAGGATGAGGACAAACTCTCCGTTTCTATTGGTGCTAATTCTGCAGATGGCTATTATCAGTTTGTAACACAAATGTTTATATACAGGACCTTGCTATGATACTAAGTAAACCCCTAATTTCAACTTTCAGATCTGGCTTTAGGTGTTGAGGTCAGGGTCAAGGTTTTTATGTATGTATGTATGTATGTATGTATGTATGTATGTATGTATGTATTTATTTATTTATTTGGAGACAGAGTCTCGCTTTGTAGTTCAGGCTGGCCCTGAGCTCACTATAGAGCCCAGGCAAGCCTCAAACTCAGCAATCCTCCTGCCTCTGCCTCCCAAGTGCTGGGATTACAGCCACAAGCCACCACACCCAGCCAGGGTCATGTGTTTATTTACACTTATTTGATACCACAGCATTTAAATGGATATCACACTTGCCTAGATCTGTATTGAATTTCTTCAAATAAACATAGTTTTAGTCTTGTTATTTTCATATGTTGCTTTAATTTATGAATCCAGAAGATTTTCCAAAAAGAGATTAACAAAAGTGTGTGACAAGAAAATCCCCAAATGGATATTTAAACCAATGTCACTAATTCTTGTCTTTATATGATGAGTTTTAATATTTACGGTGCAGCAACGTTAAAAAAATACATTCAAGTTTTCTATTAGTATACACTACAGTTCAGGAGCAGTGAAACTTGTACTTTACTGCATGTCTTTTCCATTAAATAGAACTGGTATAGAGGCTGGAAAAAATAGCATGCAATATTAAAAGTATGACAAGAAGATAAGAGTACTAAGGAAAGAGAAATGCCAAATTGCAAAAATACATTTGAGTGGAAGAGAAACATGTTCTTAGTTGCGGTACATCATGTTGAACTTATATATTGCAATATAGATGAATGAGATGGGAGAAAGATCCTGCTCATAATTAATTGAGCTTATGAACTCTTTTTTCTCATTCAGTGCAGTGATACATTTTTAAAATGTAAGAGTCTCAGAGAGAAAAAAGAAACACCCACAGCTATCATCATTCTTCTTTTTGTATTTCTAAACAAAAATATAAAAGAAATAGAAATTCAACCAAAGCTTACAAGATTCAGTTCAATATGACAGTAGGGGGATTAAATGATTAATTGGCTCCTTTTAAATTTTTCATTTGAAATAATTTTAAAATTTCAGTTACTGAAGATAGAATGAAGAATTTTTTTAATATTTATATTTTTGCTTAGCTCTAATGTTAATATCTTATATAAAACTCATATGTTTATAAAAATTAACATGCTGATGAGAGCTGCACTGAGACAGACTAGGCAAGTGTGTGAAGGGGAGTTCGCTAACCTGAAAGCATCATCAATGAGCAGGCCCACACCATTACCTATGCCCAAAGCAGAGGCCTGCCAGCCAGGCCCCATTCCACACCAGAGCTGCAATGAGACAGACCAGGCAAGATAAAGTTTGAGGCATATCTCCTTTTGACTAATGTGCTTAGCTTGGTACATTGTTGTTGCTGATTTTGATGCTGTTGTTACTCTTTTTTATTTCTTCACTCTGACATAACTATTTTTTTTTCTATTTTCCTACCTTGTTGGTACTGAATCTTTTCAACTTTCAGGGTTTCTGTCCTCTTAATTGCTTACATTTTGTAGAAGAGGGAAACTAGTTCCTGTTTTGCCTTTTACTCCCAGGTCCCTCTCTTCACTTCTTGTTCACACACCCTCTCCTGTCTTCCAGTCAGAACCAATATCCAGGAGAAAAAGGCTTTCAGTATGCCTTAATTCTTCTTCTATACTATTAGAAGAAGGTGGGAAAAGTCTCCAGTGGTCTTGCAGCTCTTAGTTGTTACTGGCTTATATATGTGTCCCTTTAGCCTCTGTCACCCTCTGGTATATATGAGGTTCTTGAGATCTATGTGATTTTATAAATCTGATAATCATATTTCTAAGCTTTCATTCTCTTTCTGCCTTCCAACCTCCTGACTCCCTAGTGACCTTTTATTCCCAAAGGGTACTATCAGTATACTTAAGACCTAAATGTTATATACACATTGCCGATGAATTCTAGATTTTGTCATATGGACGTGGAGGTAACTCATGAATTCAAAATCTTCATAATAGAAATTATCAAAACTCTTCATTTCATTTACTATGTTTAACACTGTTGTTGGTACTGATTTTATTATGGTAATAAAGATAATGTGATTATTCTGTTCAAATACCCCACAGGATGTGCCAGAACTAAGAACTTTAAAGGGTTATCTCAGATTCAAGGAAGACAACCCAGAAAGGTGTCACTTCCAAAGGGTCCTGAATAATAGAAAGAGTCTTGCAGCAAACATTGCCCAGACAACAGCCAAGGAATTAAACAAATAACATTAGTAACAACAAAGGAGTAGAAATGAAAAAATATTCAAAAAGCCAGACACAAAGATCACCACCACAGGGGAATTCAGGGAAAAGGGAAGTAGAGCAAACTGAAACTCAAACACTGGGACTCTTTCAGATAGTATCAAAAGCAGATCTGGTAAAATGGAAATCAGAACTCATCTCTGAGATGAAAACAGAAATACTATCCACAGTGAAGGACTTCATTAAAGAAGAGATCAGCGAGATGATAGAATCTAAGATTGCAAAAGCAATGGAACCTTTTTAAAAAGCTTTAAGCAGAGCTCCAGGTGATGAAGAAAGAGAAGGAAAGTTTGTGAAGTAGGATGAATGAAGCAGAAAACTGAAATTCACACTTAGAGGACAGGATAGCAGCCGATGAACAGGAAAGACATAATCTACAGAAAAGGGCAGGGGAACATGAGAAATCAAAGGGTAGGGGAATGTGAGAAATTAATCTAACAGCTTCTAGATGATGCAAACAAGCAATAATATAAGACTTATTGGAGTCACTGAGGAAGCAGGAGACAATGCAAAAGACATAAAATTATCAGAGATAATGGGAGAAACTTCACAGGAAAGGAATTGAACACACAGATAAATGAGGGCTATTGGACTCCAAAAGGCTATGACATAAAAATATCTACACCTAAACATATAATTATCAAGGTTCCAGATACACAGCAAAAGAATGAAACACTGAAAGCAGTAAGAGAAAGGAAGAAAATCATCTACAAATGGAATCCCATTAGGATCACAGCAGACTTTTCAACACCAATACTCAAACAAGGAGAGTCTGGAGAGAAGTATTTTAAGCACTGCAAGAAAACAACCTCCAACCTAGACTTGTGTATTCTGCAAAACTGTCTTTCAGAAGACACAGGGAAATAAGATACTTTCATGATAAAGAACACCTGAAAAACATCACAAATACAAAACCTGAACTCCAAAACATTCTAAAGAACATCTTGCATAAAAACACAGAAAATTCCAAACCCACAACACCCTATAGAATGAATTCACTGGGGCAAACTAAGAAACTGAATGGAAAAGGGGAAAAGCAAGGAAGAAAAGAGTCAAGAACAAGGAAACATTGAAACTCTAGATCTGTCCGTTTTAGTCATAGCCGTTAACGTCAATGCACTCACTCAATGGGCCAATTAAAAGACACAGAATAGCAGACTGGATCAAGAAGCAAAATCCTACAATCTCCTGCATACAGCAAACACACCTAACTCAGAAGGAAACCCAAGACTGAACATAAAGGGATGGAAAACTATTCTCCATGCACCAGGAAACTGCAACAAAGCAGTAGTGCTATTGTGTTTGCAGATAAAATAGATTTCAAACCCAAACTGATTAAAATAGAAAAGAAGGTCACTATACTCCCATAGAGGGAACAATCCAGGAGAAACAAATAATCATAAATATTTATGCAGCAAATTCTAATGCACCCAATTATATAAAACAAACTAATGGACATGAAAAGCCATATAACCACTAACACAATAGTAGTAGGGGACTCCAATACTCCAGTGTCACAAATTGACAGATCGACTGGACAAAGAATAAGGAGGGCCAGAGGGTTAACTCAGTGGTTCCAGCACCTGCCTTGCAAGCGCAAGGTCCTGAGTTCGATCCCCAGTAACCACATACGATGCTGGGCATGGAGACACATGCCCACCAACAATCAATACCGCATACCACAGTGCCAGGTGTGGTAGCTCACGCCTGTAATCCCAGCACTCAGGAGGCAGAGACAGGAGGATTGCTGAGTTCGAAGCTTGCCTGGGCTACATAGTGAGCTCAGTGCCAGCCTGAGCTACAAAGATAGACACTGTCAAAAAAAATCAATAAGGAAATACTTGAACAAATGGACTTAATAGATGCTTACAGAGTACTTCACCCTACAAAGTCAGAATATATGTTCTTCTCAGCTGCTTATGAATCATTCTCCAAAATAGGTCACATCTTATTTCATAGAACAGGTTTAAGTAAATATAAAGGAATTAAAGTTATCCCCTGCATAAGATCAGACCATAGTGCCTTGAAACTGGAGCTCAATAGCAAAAGAAATTCCAAGATCCTCACAAACACATGGCAATTGAACAACACTCTGTTGACCAATGAATGGACACACACACACACACAAAATAAATAAATAAATAAATAAATAAATAAATAAATAAATAAATAAAGAAGAACTCAGTTTCTACAATTAAAAGATAACCCCAGTACAACATACAGGAATTTATGGGACACAATGAAAGTAGTCCTAAGAAGGAAATTCATAGCAGTGAATGACAACACCTGAAAATAGAGCAAAATCAAATAAACAATCTAATGTTGTACTTCAAACTATTAGAAAAAGAGGAGCAAGAAAAACCCAGAGCTTGAACTAGGGAGGAAATTATAAGGATCAGAGTAGAAATTAATGCAATGGAGACAAAGAGAACAATACAAAGAATCAATGAATCAAAGAGTTGGTTCTTTGAAAGGATACATAAAATCGACAGGCCCTTAGCCAACCTTATCAAACAAAGGAAAGAAAAGGCTCAAATCCATGCTATTAGGAATGAATTCTGGGGAAATCACCACAGATCCAGTAGAAGTTCAAAGGATAATAAAAACGTGTTTTGAAAATTTGTTCTCAAAAAGATGGGAAATCTAGAAGAAATGGATAGACTCCTCGACACATATGAACTTCCAAAGCTGAATGAAGATGATACAAATTTGTTAAACAACCAGATATCAATCTGTGAAATTGAAAATGTTATTAAAAACCTACCAACAAAGAGAAGTGCTGGTCTTGATGGCTTCACTGCTGAGTTTACAAAATTTTTAAAAGAGTTAATGCCACTACTTCTCAGACTCTTTAGTGAAATCAAAAGAGAAGCAGTACTCCTAAAGTCATTCCTTGAAGCAACCATTACCTTGATTCCAAAGTCAAAGACCCACCCAAAAAAATAAATGACAGGCCAATCTCTCTAATGAACATTGATGCAAAAATCCTCAATAAAATATTGGCAAACAGAATACAGAGAGTTATCAAGAAAATCATACAACCTCATCAAGTTGAATTTATCCCAGGGATGCAAGGCTGGTTTAACATACATAAATCAATAAATGCAATACACTATATTAATAGACTCAAGGACAAAAAGCATATTACCATCTCAATAGACGAAGAAAAATCATTTGCAAAATCCAACACCCATTCATAATCAAAACCCTACAGAGAATTGGAATACATGGATTTCTGTCAATCTACACTTGATCTTAGCCAAAAGGCCGAGAAGCGATGGATTTCTGTAAATCTAATACAAGCTGTTTACAAGAAGCCAACAGCCAGCATCATACTAAATGGGCAACAACTGAATCCTTTTACACTATGTTCAGGAATGAGACAAGGATGTCTACTGTCAGCACTCTTATTCAATATAGTTCTGGAAACATTAGCCACAGCAATTAGACAAGACAAAGAATAAAAAGGAATAAAGATAGGTAAGGAAGAAGTTAAACTGTCATTATTTGCTGATGATATGATTCTCTATCTAGAAGATCCTAAAAACTCAATCGAAAGACTACTGGACTTAATTGCCAAATTTAGTAGTATAGCTGGATATAAGGTAATGCTAAAAAATCAACAGCCTTGTATATACAAATAACATACTCACTGAAATAGTAATTGGGGAGTCAATCACAACAGCAATCAGAAAAATGAAATATTTAGGAATCAATCTAACAAAGGTGAAAGAACTCTACTCTAAAAACTGTAGGACTGTGAAAAAGGAGATAGAAGAGTACATCAGAAAATTGAAAGGCATCCCCTTGTTCCTGGGTGGGGAGAACCAACATCATCCAAATGGCTATACTCCTACAATTCCTATACAGATTCAATGCAATTCCAATTGAAATTCCATCACCATACTTAGAGCTAGAGGAAATCATCCAAAAATTCATCTGGAACCACAAGAGACCTGAAATAGCAAAAGCAATTCTAAACCATCTGGACATGGCAGGGAGTATTACAATCCCCAACTTAGAACTGTACTATAAAGCCACTGTGATAAAAACTGCATGGTACTGAGAAGTAACAGACCTAAGGGCCAGTGGAACACATTAGAAGATCCAGAAACAACTCCCGATACACTGAACCACCTTATCTTTGACAAAGGAGCCAACCATCTTCAGTGGTGGAAAGACAGCCTCTTTAACAAATGGTGCTGGAAAAACTGGGCTTTAACCCACCAATATCTAAAACTAGATTTATCTCTTTCACTGTGTACTAAACTAAAATCACAGTGGATTCAATGGGATCTCATCCTCCTAAGAAGCTCCTGCACAGCAAAAGAAACCACTGGCACCCCAAAAGACAACCAACAACATTGGAAAAAAATCTTCACTAGCTGTTTGTCAGACAAAGGGCTACTATCTACAATATATAAAGAACTTAAACAATTCAGCCCCCAGCCAAGTTTAGAGATTCAATTCAAAAATTCAAGATTCAATTAAAAAAAATCTGAAATGAACAGATACTTCTCAGAGACAGAAGTAAAAGCAGTCAAGAAGCATATGAAGAAATCTTCAACCACCCTGGACATTTGAGAGATGCAGATGAAAACAGCACTGAGATTTCATCTCACTCCACAAAGAATGGCTGCTATTACAAAATCAACCAAAAATAAATGCTGGCGAGATTGTGGGGAGAAAGGAACCCTTCTCCACTGCTGGTGGGATTGTAGACTTGTACAACCATTGTGGAGATCATTGTGGAGATTCCTCAGAAAACTAGGATTAGAGGTCCCATTTGACCCTGCTATTCCTCTGGTAGGAAAATACCCAAAGGAATTCAAAGATTCATATTGTAAAGTCATATGTACACCCATGTTCATAGCAGCTCAGTTCATGATAGTCCAATCTTGGAAACAACACAGATGCCCATCAACTGAAGACTGGATAAAGAAGATGTGTTTTTTTTTTTTGTTTTAATAAAATGGAGTATTACTCTGCCATAAAGAATGAGAAGTTTCATTCACTTATGTACAACTGGAGGACACACTAATAAGTGAAATAAATAGATCACAGATATGCAAATACCATATCTTTTCTTTGGTATGGAGATCCTGTAGGTATAAATGAGCTCTAAATGTATGATAGATTTTTTTAAATAGGAAATATTCAAAGGGAATGTGGTGGGGGAATGTAATGAGAGGAAAGAATTAATATGATTTGGAAAGAAATAGCATGTATATAAGGGGTGGGGTGGGGGTGGGTAAGGATATGGGTAAAAATGAGAATTAACTTCTGTCATATACTGGTACAGATTCTCCAATATTGAATGTGATTATGAACTGTATGTAAAATATACCAATAAATAATTCAATTAAAGCCCGGCGTTGTGGCTCATGCCTGTATTCCCAGCACTCAGAAGGCAAAAATAGGATGATTGCTGAGCTCGAGGCTTGTGTGGGCTACATAGTGAGCTCAGGGCCAGCCTGAACTACAAAGTGAGACCCTGTCTCAAAAAAAAAAAAAAAGAATTAAATTTAAAAAGTTAAGATGCTGACATTAGTACAACACTGTGAAGTAAGCTACAGCCATTATTTAGCATTTATTGGTTTTAAAATAATGTTCTGTCCCTCTTTCTGTAATCAATCAAATTCACTGCATGTACCCATTGTTTTCCTATCTTTATTTAGAATTTCTTCAATTTTAATATCATTGACATTTTTGAATTAATGATGTGTACTCTGAGGTATTTTGGAGTATGCCACTTGGGTTAGTATTTTTCATTATCACATGGATACTGTGTTTTTTGAAAATGATATAATAGAAGTGAAGTTAACTTATGATGGTGTCACATCATGGTACCTGTGATAACAAAAGAAATTATCGATAACTTTAAACTTCATTACCTGTGAAATTTTTTCTGAAAGGCTATTGTTCCCTTTGTTCAGCCTGAACTAAAACAAAAGCTTTGCTTATTTTCTTTCTGATTCTATCATTTAAGAAGGTGGTCAACATTAAGTCTTTAATCTGCAGAATTGGAACACCCGTATTCATAATCTACAAAATTTCCTCAACAATTTAATATGTAAAAATGTCTTATAAATTAAAAAGAGAATGCTTAAGTTCCAAAAAGAAAGAAATTTTCCCCTTAAAATATATAAGCAAAGTTATTTCTAGCTTAAACATATTTCCTAGAATATGCTTCACTGAATAAGCAAGATTAAAAATATGCCTGATTCTCCTACTTTCACTCTGTGAATATTAATTAATATCCACTCTTTCATTTTTGATGGGTCCCTTTCTTTTAATTGACACATGAGAATACAAACATAGGCGACTCTAACATTTCAACTTGTCATTTTGTTTGACTTGGGACTCAACAAGAGGTTTAGTACAACACACTTGTAGATATGCCTAGGTTGGTCATAGAGATGTGGTGTTGGCTCCAAATCTGATCCCTCATGCCTTTCTTTCTGGTGTTGTTCCTCTATAGTTTCTGACCATAATGAACTGAGCAGCTAGCAGCTTTGTCATACCATTTCCTTCTACCATAATATTCCTGTCTGTGAGTCAGCTGATGATGGACTGAATTCTGTGACATAATGAGTCCTATAAATTGTAAGTGTTGAATAATTTTCTCCTAGAAAAAAATGGCCAGCTGTCTAACACAAAAATTGGTACCAAAGAAGGTGGGTTCATGGCTGTGTGGTTCAAAATCTTTTGGAATGGTTTGGGAGGGAATTTTGAAAAGTTTTGAAGACAATGGCCAGTGAAGCCCTCAGTGCTCCAGGTACAGCCTAATGCATATTTCTGGTCAAAGCTCAGAAGATGAGAATGTTGCGAGTAACGTGGACAGTCCAGGCCAGACTCACAAGGCCTTATGTGGGAACAACTAATGTGTGCCACACTCTTGGAAATAAAGATATTTCTACATGTCTGATGCAAGAGTCGTGGGGTCAAGGAGGCTTCCGGTCAGATTTCAAAGGAAGAGGTGAGAGACAAATCAAGAAGCCTCTGAAAATACAGTAATGAAACCAAAAGTGTACTGGAAACCAAGGATGCCAGAGATTCCAGATATATGGAGTACCTTACAACAAAGCTGGAGGCTGAGAGTGAAACCAGCCCATGAGAGTGGACATATGAGTTCCAGCTAGCAAAGCATAGGAGACAGAGCTACTGAAGCTTTCTGGAACTTACTCAAGGATGCTGGATAGGCAGCTACAGGGTGTACTATTTATCCTGTCAGTTTTCAGTTTGATTTTGTCCGTGTTTGTTTCCAGTTTGATTCTTCCTTTTGGAATGGTAATGTTCACCATACCATTGTACCTTGCCATTATGTGACTTGTTTTGCCTTTTACAGGGATTAACAGGCAAGAGTATACTTTGAATCTCAGAACATCTGGACTTGAACTTTTTAGCAATGCTGAAAGTGTTGGCAATTTGGGGAAGGGTTTTGTGTTTCAGTTCAGTGTGGAATAGTCATGTCATGCTAGATGGAATTATTAGCCAGTTACAGGTTTTTTTTTAAGATTAAGTATTAAGATATGTTGAATTGACAAGGAGTGGTTATAAGGGTTAAAATTAATTGTTAGTCTCAGTTCAAAAGCTGTGTACGGAATTAGGGAGCTCAATTTTTAAGTGGGTCTGGGTGGATCAGAGGATATACTTGGAGATGTATACCCAATCCCTTTCCTTTTCCTCTCTAGTACAGTTCCCTGATCTCTTTCAAGCCACTATGAGAAAAGGATTTTGGAGCTTTGCTATCCCACACTCCCTGCTCTATGTTTCTACTTTGGAACCAGGCAACTATGAGGGGAATTCTTTGAAACCATGGGGAAATAAACCGTTCAGCTTCTAGGCTGTGGGCATTGCACAGTTTATTTCAGTAAGAAGAAGTTGACAAATACAGTAACCCATTGTATTTGTCATAACTTTTACTTATAATGTCTAATGGGAGGTGTTGTCTTAGAAACTCTGTGGTTAGACAACATAATCACTAATGACTCTGGACAGAATTATAGATTAACCCGAGGATAAAGGACAAATTATCACACATTATGTGAGAAATGGGTAGAAAAATATGGTAAGCAAAAATACGGAATATATACTGCTGCCTCACATTGAGTTATTTCTTCTCTGATCTTGAGTATTTGTTCTATAATACTATGGCCCCTTTTGAGAAAGTCCAATAAAATATATTTTTGATGATTTCCTTAATATTACTTACACCTTATCCACAGCAACAAATATTTTTCTTAGGAGTTGATATTTAGAATGATTAAAAACAATTTTTCTGTAAATGTAGAGGTGAGAGACACCTTCATTTTACTTTCATAAAAATTCACAAGTCAAATTTAATTTAAAAGTTTGTCAAATCGTATTGAGAAGTATACCAATGTTATGTTAGTTTTAAAAATCAACTCAAAGGCAATAGCATTTTCATTTGTTTTCTTCTTCTTCTTCTTCTTTTTTTTTTAACCAAAGTAAAAATTGTTACTGTGTCATTTCTATCACAGGAACCTCAGGAGATGGGGAGATGTTTAACTAATCTCTGATTGCTAGCTGTGCACACTTACAAATTGCCCCCCCCCCCTTTTTGAGACAGGGTCTCTCTTTGTAGTTCAGGCTGGCCCTGATGAGCTCACTATGTAGCCCAGGCAAGCCTCGAACACAGCGATCCTCCTGCCTCTGCCTCCCGAGTGCTGAGATGACAGGTGTGAGCCACCACTCCCGGCATTGTGGTATGTGGTATTGATTGCTGGTGGGCGTGAGTCTCCACACCCAGCATTATATGTGGTTACCGGGAATCGAACTCAGGACGTTGCGCTTGCGAGGCAGGCACAGGAACCACTCAGCTAACCCTCTGGCCCACAAATTGTTCCTTTAAAGTCAATATTTTACTTAATTAATTTCAAAATGATTTGATAGAAATGTCAGTTAATAGATTTAAAAGACAAAGAAAATGTAAATGGTCATACTCTCTATTCTGTTGAATCAGTTGTTTTCTCTAGGAAAAAAAAAAACACGGTTTGCATTTTGTGGTCACTTCTGAAGCACTTTGGAGCTGTCACATAGCCACGGTCTCTGGAGAACTCCTTTCCTGATTCAGGCAACCTGTGCAGTGGTTGTGCAGTCTTATATTACTCTAAAACTGCATGTTTGAGTCAGAGGTGCCGATGGCATGAAAAGCCCGGGTTGCCCTCCAGGGATTTGTCACACTTTATTTAGCTCAAGCGTGGACTCAGAAACCTGGAAAATGTACTCGACTTGGCAGCCCAGCACTTTTCGCAAGCAGTAAAGTTCAAGCGATCAAAGAAATTCTCAACGTGACCATTATGTAACACAATATGCGACCTTTACAAGATTTAGTTTGGGAAATCTATGCTGAGGGGCTTCCCTCCTCCTAGTATAATCTTTACATGATCTCTGATTCCTGTGTTAAGCATAGAATTTAGAAAAACAGCCGGACTTCATGTTAACCATTTGATCTATATCACACTAATGTTTTAACATTACAAAGAAAAAAAAAATGTATGTCACCGTCCTGGTATTTCACCTGACAATTTGAAAGGATATGACCTCCAAATGTGTCTCCTTTGGTTTGAATGAGATTATAGTAGTTAAAGGTGTGGTCACGAGCACAATCATTCCAAAAAATTAGCTGGCGATCACTGGGCTGTTGCAGAGGCAACAAACTTGTTTAACCTCTAAATACGAAATCGAAATAGAATACAACAGACTAAATCTCCACTGAATTAAACAGGTAATTAGAAGGATTGCATTCTGATTAAGCAGAATCAGTCCGTCTTTTGCAGGTAATATTTTTAATGAAATTCATGAATTTAAATTTGATGTATCCAACACTCCAAAATATTTCATATATTAAATGTGCTATTTTCTCTGTAAATAGTTTTAATGCTTTAATCATAGCATTTTATATAGTGTTCTTTGATAGTAAACTATCAGGTTTAGACTATTAATAATTTGTAACATTTTAGTGACTAGAAGGCTGGAATCATGCCCACGTTCATATAGTATGTTTTTATCAAGTATCTTCTATATGAACTAAATTTTTCTAAGTTCACGATATAGTAATGGAAAAATAAAAGAGAAAACTCATTTACCTTTTTTTCTTTTGTTTTGTTTTTTTTTAAGGAAAATCATGTATCTATTATTGCCTCTTTTTTAAGTGAAACCCATAGAAGCTTCACATTCTTTCTGACAAACCACAGCAGAATTTGCAAACTGCAATCAGAAGTGCTGTGAAAGAAAACAAAATTGACAGTAGTGTAGAGGGAGTTACACAGGTTGCTTCTAGAGTTCTCTTTACTGTGTAGTCAAAGGTGACCCTGAAAGTACACAGAGAAAAGGTAGAGTTCTTTCCTATTAAGTAAACCCAGGTATCTGTGGCTGTCTTAGAATTTCAGTTCCATTTGTATTGCATGTAATAGCATTTTACAGGATCAGAGGTCAGAACAGAATGACTTCATGATAAAAAGAAAACCCACTTTTTGATGAAAGCTTCCTTTTTTTCTTTTTGCTCTTTCTTCTTTTTTGATTCCCCCCTCCATGAGTTAGTTTCTTTCCCGACAATGACATTTTGACTTTGTTACAACATAATGCAAAACTATAGAAAAATAGACAATACAGATGTCAAAATATAGCAAAATTACTAGTGTGAACCACTTTAATAAATGTTTCTAATTATTTACATAATTTTGTTATTAAAAAAGGCACAATGAATTTTTTGACATGACTGCTTATTTAGTTGAATTATTATATGAGATATCTTCATTTTATTATTAACAAAATAAAGGTATTCATCTCTAGTTCAATTAATAGGTGTCAACTGTTCAAAATTTATATTTCTTACTATAAATCAACTGACTACAAAAGGAACATTTAAGGTTTCAATGTAAGTATTTTCTCTCCAGAATAACTTTTTAATATGTGTTATTTCTTAATGATCTCTTCTAAAGAGCTGCTAGAAGTAGTACTCACAATGAAATCTTACTAAGATTCTTCTTGAGGGAATAAAAGTTAAACATTTCATAGGTCCAAGAATTTCTACATCATGCATTAAGTAAATTTAAAGAAATTTACTATAATTTTAAACCATGGGGGGAAAGTCTTTATTCTTGTGTCAAGATATTGTATAAACTACATATAGTCTGGGTTAGTTGAGGTACTCTAATCCTGATTCAGGCAACACAAGTTTTCCTTATTTAAAATTCACCAATCTGTTGAAAACTTTTGTGGGATTTGATAATAACTTGTTCCTGAGATTTTAGATGATCATATCTGGGTTTATAAACCTAAGAATCTGAAACTTTATATTTGCTTTGAGATTCTGCAACAAGTAAACCAATATGGATACTTCAACTATTATGATATTCTTAAAATCTACTTGTGTCATTCCTAGCTAACGTGCCCACACAGTGTTACTATAGTCACATTTAAGAGTTGCATGAATGGAAGATGGAAATAAAAGTTTCTAATAGGAGAAGTGCCAAAAATTTTACAGGATCTGGATCATATGTCTCAGTGGAAATGCTTCGATTTTTAGGGGAGAAAGAAAAATTAGGTGCGTAGAAACTCTTATCTTTCCTATGGGATTCAGTCTTCCTGCCAGGCTTCGTGAAGGTTATAGTAGTCATTTTTCAGTTTGATTCTACCAATTCATATACCTGAAGTCATGGTGAAGTTTACTGGAACTTATTTAACGTTTTAGTCCGGAAAAAAGCAGAAGACTCGGAAGCCGGCTACATCACCGGAGATTAATACATGAATCTTAGGACCCATGATTCTCCGTGGTGTTGGAAAAGGGATTAAAGAGCACTTCCGTGTTTAAGACCATAAGGAATATACTGTTAAGGTGAATATTAGTCGCTTTGTGTGAGAAATCAACTCAGACTCTTAGAACTGGCATGAAACTTTCGATTTGGTGTATGTGTTCTTTGAGTCCCATTAACAGGAAGGTTCGATTTCTGTTTATTATCACAAATCATGGATAAAGATACGTTCATTGTACACATTTAGTATATCTCTCATGGAGCCAAGTAATTCCTGATCTCTGACGTTATCAGTCCATAAAAATCAACTGGCCCTTATATTAATAGAAACTGTGACAAGGGTACACACCAAGCAGAAAGTAGTGAGCTTGATACTATATTAACAGAAACGTGTGTCAGAGCTATGATCAGTGATTCAGGGATCTATGAAATACATAAAAACTAGTTATTTGAGCATTTCTAAGCTATCTTCTTTAAAATAAAAGGAAATTATTTGAATCTGGAACATTTTACTACGAAGTGTCCCAATCCATCTTTACATCATTTGGGAAGCGGGAGGTGCACAGCATCGGGAAGTCATGCTCCCATCCGTTTACCTCCTGAGAACTGTCAGAATCTCTCCTTGCTTACCCTAAATAAGGGCCAGGAACTTAGTTCAAGTGGTACCTCGCCTGCCTTGGAAGTACAAGGGCCCAAGTTCGATCCCCAGTACCGCAAAAAATTAGAAAATAATTTCTATGACTACATGGAAACTGTTAAGAGTTAGCATTGTTTCAAAGCGATAAAGCAGATGCATTTGCTCTGTTGTGAAGTATTATTTTGTGTCGTATAAACAGAAAAGATAGACATTTCATCCCCTTTTAGACCTCTTCTGGCTAGACAGCTAAAGTGCTTTTGAGAAAAAGGTATGTTTCTTCAATGATTTGAAACTATCTCTCAGCACCATTTCCTCTTTTTTGTTTCACAAAAATATTTCTTTCTGGCTTGCTATATAGAATCAATTATAATGTACACATATTAACAGTATTCTTGGAAAATAGATTCATATTCTACGAATTTACTTTGCAACTTTCTTTTTAAGAAATAAGTATTTTTCTTGTTAAAAGAGATGTTAATGATTTGAGCAAGGTGGATTATATACTGAAGGTAGATAGCCATTATTTATTATTTTATTTATTAATCAAATACTTTCTCAAATCATTATTCCTAGCATTAGTAATAAGTAAAACATGTTAAACACCAGCATATGAATCTGCTCACCATTGGACAAAATAATTGTATGTTGTGAAGTTCCTAAGCCCTCAGTACACATTTTGGTAGACTACTAAGAAATATTAATTATATTCAGAATAAGTACTTTAATGTTTTATTTTATCTTTAAGAATAGATGTATATTATAATCCCTAGAAAATTGAAAAAATGTTCAGTTATTGGTCACAAGTAAAGTTTTTTTAAACAAGTGTAAACCTTCTTTCACCATATAACTATAGCAACATAATTCTGAATATATTTAAAAAAACAATTGTGATTATTTTTCACACTTTAATTTTGCAATTCTCACTTTTTTGTTGTGTCTTATTTTTCACCATTGAGATATTACTTGCCTTGGAATAGAAAGATGATATAGTTTAATATTAAAAGGATTTTAAAATTCTACAATACTCATAAATGCTTAAAGATCCTCCATCAAATCTTTAATTTTACATATTTATGAGGTACAGTATAACATTACAACACGTTTACAAAGAAAACTTTCTACATCTAAGAAATTAGTATTCCATATCTTCATTGTTACTTAAAGTCTTTGAGTTTTGTACTTCTAGTTATTCGTAACATGTATAATAGATTAATCTGATTTATAGCAATCACTTATAAAGTATTAAAGTAATTATAGGCATTTTATGTATGAAACTAGTTACTCAAGAATAAAGATGAAACTGAATTCCTGCATCAAGGAAGTTAAAGATAGAAACTTACTTTGAAAATAAAAGCTAAAATAAATGAATTTAATAATATTTTTCTTCATGCTTGAATTTGTGATTTTTACATCTTATAGAAGAAATATTTGTTAAATAATATGCAAATTTTTTTACTGTGAAATACTGAATTATTTTGACTGTGTTAAATTTTAAAAATGTTTATTGAGGACATTATAATAAAGTATAATGCCATCCTGTAAAATAATCTATCCATAATTGATACTATAAATAAATACATATAATCTTAAAATAATTCATAAAATAAAGAAATTTGAACAAGCATGAACAAGATAAATTTAACTTCATTGTAAAAAAATTAACTTCATTGTAACCCTTTTCATGAACATTAAAACCATTTTTATGTTCTACATTATTTGTATCACATTGGCAAAATTTGATCTGAGAACAAGAGGTAGAGACAATGAAATTCATACTACTTAGATATTTGATTTACAACTAAAATACTTTTATTGTGTTATGAAGTTAATTATTGTCTTTTCTGTGAGATGCAATATCTAGTTATATACAGGGATAACTCTCTAGCAGATCACTAGGTAAATTAAAGATATCAACAATGTCGTACCATTATTATTCACAACAGCAAAAGCTTGGACAAAACTCAAAGGCTCATCAGTGGGTTTATTATGTGGAATAGAGTGTGGTGATATACTAAACAGTGACATAGTACTTAAAAATCAAAGATGAATCCAAGTCTGTGGTGGAATCTTAGCATAATAGTATCAAGTGAAAAGCTAAATCTCCTAAGGTTGGATTTGCCAGTTGCCCATTATCATATGAAATAAACCAAAAATACACCATTTTCCCCCCAGAATTCATACAGCTATAAATTTAGAATAATTACCATGGAAAATAAATTATATAAGAGTGAAATAATTTACTCTAAGTAAGTGAAATAAATAGGACACAGATGTGTAAATACTGTTTCATTGTATATTTGATAATAATTCTTTCACAGATACTTTTTTTTTGTTCTGTTGCCGTATTTCACATTCCATTAGCAGTATCTTTCACACAGAAGATGTTAATTTTATGAAATCCAGTTTCTCACCTATTTCTATCGTAGTTTGTGTTTTTGATGTTATATCTGTGTAGCATTGCCCTTCCTAAGTTCACTTAGCTTTTCTCCTATGTCGTCTTAATGGAATTTTATGCTTCTGCATTTTACCTTTATATGTTTAGTCCTTTGGAATCTTGAGGTCATTTACAGAACTCAGAACTCAATTTCTGAAGAATGTTACTGATATGAGAAGGACGACATGCACACCATGAAAGAAGAACAACTGACTCCTCCTTTCCAAATAGTGCAATGAAAAAATCTTTTCACATAGTCACTTTACTTTTTATCATCTTAGTTACTTTTTTTTTTTTTTTTTTTTTTTTTGAGACAGGGTCTTGCTTTGTAGTTCAGGCTGGCTCTGAGCTCACTATGTAGTCCAGGCAAGCCTCAAACTCAGCAATCCTCCTGCCTCTGCCTCCCGAGTGCTGGGATGACAAGCATGAGTCACCACGCCCGACACTGTGGTATGTGGTGTTGATTGCTGGTGGGCGTGAGTCTCCATGCCCAGCATTGTATGTGGTTACCAGAGACCTATCTCAGGACCTTGCACTTGCTAGGCAGACACTGGAACCACTGAGCTAAATCTCTGGCCCCATTTTAGTTATCTTATTTAGCCATGAGCTCAGCTTCCTACTAATCTCTGTTCTTTCGTTCCTGCTTTGTTTCTTCTGTGACACTGGCCCTTAGACCTGAGATACTTCTCTAGAGCATTTTTTTTAAATTTTATTTTGCAGTGTTTAACATTCTTTCTCTTATCTCATGTTCCTTAACATAATTTAGGTAAAATTGTTCTCTTTATTCAAAGAATAAAATTGTCTGGAATTTTCTCGTATAACCTATAACCTTCATTTTAATGTTAAATCTTTTCCCACATGACGATTAATTTATTCTTTTTATCTTAATACCTATTATTACCATCCTAATTTAAGTTACACATACATTTCTTTTTTTAAATTTTGAATCTTGTAACACCTTATGTTTGGTTTACTTCTTTCCACTTCTTATTTTATTTTCAAAAAGTGATATTAGAAAACAAAATAGGATTGTGTCTATAACTACTGTGTTCAGGGGGAAGTTTTAATTTTGAAGTAAACATGCTGTCCTTGGGTGAAATCCAACCCGGTCTTGGTAGGTCAGGGCAAGGCCTTTTATACTCGTAAGAAAGAATGCCTTTTCCCATGTAGAGTATGAGATATTGGACACTTAAAAATTCTCCCTCTAAATATCTCCAAGGTGCTTTGCATGTTATATCACTTTCACTGAAAAGCTTCTGATTTCTATCCATGATATTTATTATATGGTTGTGGACTTAATATGTCTAGTAAGGCCTTGTACCCATTGCTTCTGTGACCCAAACTCATACCAGCTCTCTTTCCTTCTCATTCTCTCAGCTCCAGGCAAATTCATTCGCTTGCTTTAAATTCTTTCTTTCTTTTTTCCTATACCGGGGATTGAACTCTGACCCTTGAACTTGCAAGGTAGGCACAGTACCGCTTGAGCTAAATCCCCAGCCCTACTTCCTTAAATTCTTGTGACAGCTGAGACATCAGTGACATCTCTAGGGTTATTTTTCCTGTTATTATGAGCCCGTTCTCTGGATCATTTTCCATTCACCTAATTCCCATGCATCCTCTCAAGCACAGGTAAAATATTATTTCTCATAGTTTGCCCAATTTTCTAGGGTAAATTGTATCTTACTTTTAGGTTCCTACATTTTCATGCATTTATGATTGTTCTAATGTCTGTTTGTCTGTCATATTATCTGTTTTACCATATACTGAAAGAGAACAGAAAGTGCTTATCCTATACTCATAAATACATGTTCATCATGTTCATGTTTTTGGAATGAATAAAAACATGGTGAGTAAATGAATTTAACAACATTCTTGCTTCATATTGAAATTCATGATTTTGCTTGTTTGCCATTTTAGGAGTCTTGTTATAAATCTAAGTATTAAAAATGACACTAAAATTGTGTTGCTGCAAGCAACATGGATACTTGGTTCCTTACCAGTATTGCTTTTACAGACATTCTGGCCTTCAGGCATTTAGGAGAGATTTATAGGAGCCTTAAATCATTTCTTCCTGGCCTTCTTGGCAGGCAAATATGTGCTGCCAGAACTGCTTCCCCAGAGTGTCTGTACCATCCAGTGAGAACAAGGAGCTGTAAACACTACTTAGTCCTTGCTCCTTGCCCCGGGTATTACTGTCTCTCTGCCAGCCTCCCTAACAATGTCAAGCCAGAGCTTGGTGCCAGTGGATTTGCCCTTCATAACACCTTTGGGCAGACAAAATAAAGTAATAATCAATAAGTATAATAAGTACAGTGAAAGTAATTCAAGAGATAAAGCAGGCACAATGCTCAGTGGCTGTTATAAGTAGCATTCCAGAACATTCCACAGGGATTTGTCTAGAGGAAGGAATATGTAGTCAATTTGTTGTATTTTCACAAAACTTTTTCTTTTTCTTTTTTTTTTTGCTTGTCCTGTCTTTTTCTATTGTTACTAATTTCCTTGTTTACTATTTAAGGAGTCTTCTATTTTATTTGTGCTCTCTTAACAAATTTCTTCCCTTTTATTCAGTATTTTGTCCTCTTCAACTCACTCCTTATGCGATTGTTTTTAACTTCTTCCTTTTGCTTTCATTAAACTGCACAGTCCATACAAATATCAGACAAAAAAGACCAAGGTTGCACTGATATCAGTAAAGTAGGGATCTAGAATGGTTAGGTGTCTCAATTTTTTTTGTGAGGACCCTGAGTTAAATCTCATAGGTACAAATAATCTGAATAACACAATTAAAAAAACAACTTGAGGGCTAAACAAAAAATTCCAAGGTGAAATGGAAATAAGCTTATCTCACAGTCCTGCTGATATGTGTATAGTGTTTAGGATCCTATGCATTTGCTTTTTTTTTTTTTTTAGACAGGGTCTTGCTTTGTAGTTCAGGCTGGCCCTGAGCTTACTATGGAGCCCAGGCAAGCCTTGAACTCAGCAATCCTCCTGCCTCTGCCTCCCGAGTGCTGGGATTACAGGCTTGAGCCACCAAGCCTGGCACCTGTGGTATGAGGTACTGATTGCCAGTGGGCATACCATGCCCAGTATTGTTGTATGTGGTTACCGGGTATTTAAGCAAGGACCTTGCACTTGTGAGGCAGGCGCTGGAACCACTGAGCCAAATCTCTGGCCCTGCTTTTGAGATTTTTAAAAGTCATTTTAATTTTGCCTCTTTGAGTTCCTTGTTAGGAAGGAAATGACTTTTGAAAATACACTTTGAATAAAAAAACATTATTATTTCATTTCTCCACCTATGTCAGGATATACTTTTTGTTTAGCTTTTCACCTTCATGTTTTGTAGTAGTCCTGAGAAAAAATTTATTTCTTAAACTTATTTTTTCATATTTTTGAAGAGCTCAGGATCAAATCCAGGGCCTGATGCATATTTGAGCTGGTTTATTATTATAATTATTATTATATTTATTATTTTAGAGTGAATTTATATTTGCTTTTTGTTTTTCATTTGAGTAGTTTTAAAGAATCATGAAGCAAAATAGACCAAACACATGTTGTTATATGCTGAACTAGGGAAAAATATTTATGGATAGCCAAATATGTTCAATAATTCACAAGTACAAAAGATATTCTGTTTTTTTGAAATTAATTTTCCTGTTCTACACTTACAAAATATGCAGAAAACAAAAACAGATTTTATGTTGAGTTCAAAAGAAATAGAACGTTAGCAAGCATTCTGATAAACAATTAAATGATAAGCAGAACTGATACCTGTTCTTTTAAATGTTCTTAAATTTTTCAAGGTTTTCTAAGATTTACTTTCATTTTGTATACATTTATGTTTTTCTTTAGGTCCAAAATGTTTCTGTCAATTTTAATTTTGTAATGTATTTAATTCCAGGGGAAGTTAGAGGTTCATTGCAAAACCGTACTGAAGGTGCCAAGGTTTCTCACACATCGCCGGCTTCAGTACACACCCAGCACAGCCCACTACCAACATCCCACACCATAGTGGTGTTTTGTTAACACTGATGCAGTGATATTGGCTTCTCATTAAAACCTCTTGCCTTTACAGTAAGATTTATGTCAAACATTGAATAGATAAATAGATTTTATCCCATGCTGTGGGTAATTTTCATTAATGTTTTCTTTTCTATGAGTATTTTGATAAACCTCAAGCAGGCTGTCTTCTATATTTTCAAATCACAATAATTAGCAGAATACTGTCTAATAGGACAAACTCCAGTAATGGTGATTGAATGCATGGAGCTCTAGACTGATAGTATCTATTATGTGATTATTTTTTGTTCATTTTCTGAGCCCTTTGATGAGTCCTGCTTTTAAAGAATTCTAGCATCTTTATTACCTCTGCTATTTGGGAGGCTGTGAATGGAATGCTTCTTGGGAGGATGGTAGGATTCAGGTTGCCAGATGAGGCTTGGAAACCAAGCAAAACCCCATCTCAAAAAAAAAAAAAATCACTAATAGGAAAAGATTTGAAAGAGAGATAATGGAAACAGTTTCATAGATGACTATTAAGATTATCAAGAACAGTTTCAGGGTGGGAGGCAAAAGGAGATAGAAGAAGGCAACACAAAAACACACATTGCATAGAGTTGCCAATAACTTGTTGTGAGAGCCAGTTTGAATAAACTGCAACTAGATAATCCGAAACTGGAATTTTCGGAGTAAAGAATGAAGGCCCAGGGTGAACCCAAGAAGTAAAGTGGGAAGCAGTGACCAGTCTACAAACATCAGCTGCACATCTGTGTGTGCTCAATACAGGGGGACGGGTCATTACACACTGGGTTTCCCACTTTATCCACATTCACAAAGCATGATTGCTGTTAGCAATGCCCTCTTCGAATGAGAAGGGCACGAGTGAGACAAATTTTATTGATTGACTGATTGATTCGGGGCTTGCTGAGAGATGATTTCGTCATGAATGGTCCAATTTAGTAAGTCAAATATATACAAATTAAATAAGACCATTTGCTTTATAGAAATGAACTCCTTTTGCTAATTTTGATCTCACTAAAAATATTTTAATATGATTCTTTTAAAAGTGGTAACTATGGGGCCGGAGGGTTAGCTCAGTGGTTCCGGCGCCTGCCTCGCAAGCATAAGGACCTGAGTTCGATCCCCGGTTACCACATATAATGCCGGACGTGGTGGCTCACGCCTGTAATCCCAGCACTCGGGAGGCAGAGACGGGAGGATTGCTGAGTTCGCGGCGGCTTGCCTGGGCACCATAGTGAGCTCAGGGCCAGCCTGAA
>PVIC010016959.1:8893-33409 GCA_004025085.1 Thryonomys swinderianus
AGAGAGAGATTCACCTCCTATTTGTGAAAACTTTTTCTAAAAGAAAAGCAGAAAATAAGCTCTGTTGTATATCCTCCCTATGCCTCTGCCCCCATTTCTTCCCTAGACAGCATCCTTAGGAATTTCTTTGGCCTGAAGTTCCTCTACAGACTTTCTAAGATGATCTGTGCTGTTGATACACAGCAGCAAGAAATCTAAAACTGGTGTCTAAGCTAAAAATAATCTAAACAAGGGAAGTATAACTCCTGGCCTACTAGATATCCAAAACACGAGTTCATGTTGAATGAATTCTTGGTTAATACAGAATGAACTCTAGGTTAGGGGTAGGAAAAGTTTATTGAGAAAGAAAGCTTCTGCCTAAGACAGAAGGGGGATCCAAAGTGGGTGACCCACCCACCTTGCTTCCCGGGGGAGGGGGTTTTGGGTTTTTTTGTTTGTTTTTTTTTTGAGACAGGGTCTCACTTTGTAGTTCAGGCTGGCTCTGAGCTCACTATGTAGCCCAGGCAAGCCTCAAACTCAGCAATCCTCCTGCCTCTGCCTCCCAAGTGCTGGGATTACAGGCGTGAGCCACCACGCCCAGCTTCCCAGGGGGTTTTATGGAGCAGAGCCACAAGGTGAGATGGGTTCAAGGTGGAACAAAACTGTAATCACTGGAAGTACAGTCTCTTAGGTAATACTGATTAAAGGGAGATCTAAAGGAAAAGCAAATAGCCTTACAAGCTAGAAGGATATCCAGTCCAGAATCTTTGCTGGGAAGGATGGGCCAAGACCCTGCTTCCCTTCAGGTGATTGGTACCTATTTAGAATATCAGTCACTGCTACTTTTCCTGTGTGGATATGGTAACTTTTTCTCTTTTACAGTGCTAACCTTTAGTGAATGTGTCTTGACTGTCCTCTGGATTGGCTCCTGAACTGTCTTCCAAATTGGCTACTTGACTGTCTTCCTTGGGCATTTTGAGGGCCAGCCCTATCTAACTGCCTACAAGATATCTAATTAGTTTACCTATCTACAACACTGTGAGAACAGTTCTTGGTCAGCACTGGTTAATTTTGGGACTTTGAGTCTCATTTTGTTCAATAGATGTAAAATGTATGGAGTGAGCAAAGTTTGGGAGACAGTAAAATAGGTCAAATCTATAGAACAATAACATATTCCATGTATGGGGAGATAACTCGGTGGTAGAGCACTTGCCTATTTTATGTGCAGCCCTGGGTTCAATCCCAGAGGTGAAAATAAATACATTAAAAATTTTCAATATTACATTGCATATATTAAAAATTCATGTTTCCATTTGTTGTTCTTAGCATATAGGTTCCCAAAATCTGATACAGGAGGCCGGAGGTTTAGCTCATTGGTTCCGGCGCCTGCCTCGCAAGCGCAAGGACCTGAGTTCCATCCCCAATAACCACATATAATGCAGGGCGTGGAGACACACCCACCAACAATCAACACCGCATACCACAATGCCTGACATGGTGGCTCACGCCTGTCATCCCAGCACTCGGGAGGCAGGGACAGGAGGATTGCTGAGTTCGCGGCGGCTTGCCTGGGCACCATAGTGAGCTCAGGGCCAGCCTGAACTACAAAGCGAGACCCTGTCTCAAAAAGCAAAAAAAACAAAATCTGATACAGTAAGTCCCCAACTTATCAACCAGTTTGGTGGAATGTTGGTAAGTCCAACATTTAAAAAACATACTGTACATAATGATTTTTACTTGTACACAGCAGCACATAGCAGCACAACTGTAACAATGTCCAGCAGAAAAGTGAGCTACCTCTGTGATTTGTTCACATGTTGGTAATACAAGGTCCATTTTGTATCTGTTAAAGTTGCCAGTTCAAATAAATTAAACACACATGTGTAAATATCACATTGTCTTTCTGGTGTAAGAAACTGAAAGAATAAATGAGGACTAAAAAGTATAATAAAGGGAAAACGAAGGGAAGGAAAATATTTAATGGTAAAAACGAAAAAAGTGAAAAAGCTTATGTATATTGGGCTAGGAGGTTTTAGGGATGGCAGGGAAACGGGAAAAAATGAGAATCAAGATGCGTCATGTTCAGGTAAAAATTCTCAACGTTGAATGTTATCATAATGTATATTTAAAATGTACCGATAAATTCAATAAAGGGAAAAAAATAACATTGTGACATGGGAAGAAATTTTTCAGAATTATACTGTGAGATACTTTGTTAAAATGCCTTATGCAAAAAAGTCTAATTAGAAAATGAGTTGAAAGATAGATTAACAAACAAAAATATATTCTTTTAAGATCACAATACATAGTGTATTTACCATTACTATTGTTATTCTCTATTTGTTACAAAAAAATTTTCATAGAATGGCTTTTATAGTTTCTTTTTAATATCTATTTGTATTGCATTAAAATAAAAATTTTAAAACAAAGTTTGCAATTTGAATGTTCATAAGTTGGGAACTTACTATATTTTGTTTTGTTTTATTTTATTTTACTTTAGCATTGGCTGCTAGGGATTGAACCATGCATAAAGCCTCTTAGCTCCTCTGTCAGTATCAGTCCTCAGGATATGTGATGGCCTTGCTGGACCATGCTGTTTTCTGTGAAAGCATGGGAAATTTTTTCTTCCTCCTGATACCATTCCTTTGGCACACTCTTTGTTGAATCATAGGATCTCACTGAGAAGGTTCCTTCATGGCCTGGATCTTTTAATAGTTGTTGACCTTGGAGAGCCAGGGCCAAAATATTGGCTGCCTTTCTGGCCCAGTTACTTTTCTTGTTCTGGTCTCTTAAACTTTAGTTGTTAAACACTCAGAAGATCAGTAACATTAGCATTTGCAAAAGGAGTAGTGAACTCAACTATTATAATTTTACCAGCATATTAAGCATTTAGAAATGAAAATGTAGTTAGGAGACTATTAGTATTGCCAATCATTGTTGTCCTAATGGTTAAATCTCTCTATAATGTTAACAGGAAAGGGCTTTAAATCAAGGACTGTACATGATATTTTACTATGACAATTGTGATACTATCTTCATAATGTACTTAAATGTGTGTCTAGTAGAAATGCATGGAAAAGGCTCTTACCTAAGTAGCTATCTTTTGACAAGATGTCATCTAAAGAAAAATATCAGTTTACAAATGTACCTGTTATCATAGGTGGCTGGAGCATAAGAGAAAGGCAAGTATCTGAATCAAAAGGAGGTTAATACCATAAACAGTATGTTGGAAGATCTGTACAATTGAAGCATGAATATATTTTGTACACCAGAAAGGTAGCAATAATAAACATCACAATTACATAAAACCTTCTATCCTTCACTATAGTTTGGTACCAGAGGCATCTTTCTAATAACACCTTTTTGTTTATCCCAAAGAAATTAATCTTTTGAATATGACCAATGTAAACATATCACAATACTATATTTAGAATTTGACCAATATAAATATTTCACATTTTCAGAATATACCTTTCAGTGATAACCAATGCAACCAATTTGTAATAGTAGACAATATTTCTTTAGGTGTGTCTCCTATAAAGATGTGAGAATTATTGATGATCCATTAGTGAACAAAAACCAGAATATTATCTGAGACACCATGCCCAGCATTGTGGTATGTGGTACTGGGGATCAAACTTGGAACCTTGCACTTGCCAAGCAGACACCAGAACTGCTGAGCTAAATCCCTGGCCCCTGAATTGTATTTTTTGTGGCTTAACAGACCATTATAATAGCAAGGTACACAGGTAAGTATAAGGCCCAGATAGTGGACCTTTTCAAATAATATGCACAGTCCAAAGCATAGTAAATCCTTTGCAAGAGCAAAGGCCTGAATAAGTAGCCCTGTGTACTCGCAGAGATTACTATGTCATCAATATAATGTATTAAATATACAGTAGGAAAAAATTTGTGAGTAGATTGAAGAGCCTGTATTACAAAAAGCTGACAGTTTGGGGCTGTTAGCCATCACCTGAGGTAACTCAATCCACTAAAAGTGCTTCATTGACTCTTTAAAATTTATACTGGATACTAAAAAGGCAAATCGAGGTCTGTCACTTGGGCACAAAGGAATGTTTTTAAAAAGCAATTTTTTAAACTTGTAAGTGGCCACTTCTGGATCATTGCCACTGGGTTTGTTAAGCCAGGTGGCAGCACTCACATTGAAATGAAGCTTGTGTTAACTGCCTGTAGACCCTGAACCAATGCCATTTGCCTGACCTTTTAGAAATAATAGACAGGTGTGTTCTGAGGGCCCACAGGTGGCCTAAATGTCCTTTGTTAAGTTGTTCTGATATAAATTGTCCTAAAATAGTTTCTCCTGTGTTACAGGTCTCTGATCAACCCACATGGGGTCATTTGATTTCCATTGTAAAGGCAAAGCTGCCTTGAGTGGGAAAACTTCAGCAGCACCAACTAAAAACTTTGATCATAGCTAATTCCAAAGCAGTTATTTTTTGTTGCTGTTCTGTACACTGCATTCTTCTCTGAAGCTGCTTGCCTAATCCTTCTCCTGGTTCATATCCCATTTTATACATCATTTGTTGAACCAGTGAGGTTTCAGGAGGCAAAGTAGTCACTACGACCCTCCATTCTTCCAATCAATTTCTACCCCATAAATTTACAGATATGACAGCAACAAATAAGTTCCGATTGATCATCAGGCCCTTCATAAGGCAAAGGCATGGAGCTTTGTAATGTCATTTTGCTCACGGGCTGATTTTTGGAAATTTCTTGAACTCTCTGAATGGCAGGAAGATCTAATCCTGAGCTCCCAGGTGTTCCCTAATGAGGGAAAAAGTGTCCCTCTGGACACCCACACCACCTGATCTTGTACTTATGCATGGGTCTAAATTGGGTACAGGCTGACTCAGTTACTGGAGTCTCCTGGCCCTGATCTCTTATTGTTTCCTAAGCTCAGGGAAATGCCTGATTTGTGTCTTCCTGGCAGTAATGTGCCATCCTTATCATTTTTGGAATGACAGGCCTTAGCCCAGTGAATGCCTTTTCAGCAGTGAGGGCAAGGGCCAGGCAGGAACTTATTTTTGTTAGATGCGTGACTCAGTGGCTCCATGTCAGCTTGTGAAGCAACTTACCTTTGCAGTTTTTTTGTTTTTTGTTTTTCTGGGGTTTTTTGAGACATGGTCTCACTCTGTAGTTCAGGCTGGCTCTGAGCTCACTATGTAGCCCAGGCAAGCTTTGAACTGAGCAATCCTCCTGCCTCTGCCTCCCAAGTGCTGGGATTACAGGCGTGAGCCACCACGCCCGCCACTGTGATATGTGGTATTGATGGCTGGTGGGCATGAGTCTCTACACCCAGCATTGTATGTGGTTACTGGGGATCGAACTCAGGACCTTGCATTTACAAGGCAGGCACCAGAACCACTGAGCTAACCCTCCGGCCCACCTTTGCAGTATTTTGTGAGCTGCCCCATTTTTCCACAATTAAAATATTTTAAGTCATTGCGTGTACCATGTAAATGTTAGGAGATGGCTTGAGCCATCAAAGCCACATTGTGTGAAGGAGACCCAATGTTTTGTTTTGTTTTGTTTTTGTTTTCATTTTTTGAGATGGGTCTCCTTTTGTAGTTCAGATTGGCTCGGAGCTCACTATCTGTCCCAGGCTACCCTTGAACTCAGCAGCCCTCCTGCCTCTGCTTCTGAGTGCTCGGATTACAGGTGTGAGCCACCACACCCGGCACTGTGGTATGTGGTGCACCGGATCCAGGCGGACCTTGCACTTGTGAGGCAGGCAGTGAAACCACCAGCCCGAGACCCAGTATTTTGACATACCCGAATATATGCACCTAGATCTTTAGAACTGCATACAGGATTTATCTCCTGTTTACAGTCCTTAAGGTCTTCCATCATACCTGCCCCATTGTTACTTCTTTTTTTTTTTAAGAGTAGAATACATTTTGCCGGGCGTGGTGGCTCACGCCTGTAATCCCAGCACTCGGGAGGCAGAGACAGGAGGATTGCTGAGGTTGAGGCTTGCCTTGGCTACATAGTGAGCTCAGACCCAGCCCGAACTACAGAGCAAGACCCTGTCTCAAAAAAAAAAAAAAAAAAAGAGTAGAATATGTTTTTATTATACAGCCTTTTAGTTTTTTTAAAAAAAATGTTTCTCACAGAATATTTTTTCTTATTAGAAATTCCCATAATGGGAAAGTAATTTATTACTTATAGTTTTATATTTGAGGACAGATTATTTTAGAACAAGTAAAACACATTTGAGCATTAACTCTATTTGGAATCTGTGATATTCTGATACACTGCAAGATCTCTTCCCTAAATGGCTCTTCAATTCAGGGGCTCTCCAAGCTTTCAGAAATTTGTAATGTGAGATATCAGCATTTTCTAATTTTAAAGTTTCTCTAGGACACAAAATAACCATCATTATCTGGTACCAACTGAACAGGGACAATTCCAAAAATTAGACATTATCTAATTTTCTATTCTCAGGAGAAATTTTTAAAAAGCATGATCATATATTGAGAGTAATAAAGCTGAATTCTCTTTAAGAGACTTGATAAATTGAAAGGCAAAAGCTCATATGTAACATTTAGTTATACTCTGAATCTTGTGAGTTGGGAGATAATCCCAGTAACTCAGCAAAACAGAGTACTCAGTCTCACTATCTGTTCAATACGATTCCTCTCAAACCTTTTCCTTAACATTAAATTCTGAAAATAGCCATGCCATAAGGACCAGTGGGCTTAACCGTTATTTTTTGCTTACTATGAGCTGAACGGCATGGCAGACCAGAAGCAAAGAGGCATACAGTCAATCCTTAAGGTCTTAAATTTCAAAAGATCAGCGCTTCCAGAGCATGGCAACAGCTCTGGATGTACCCACATCGTGGTAGTTGAAATATCAAAGCCCAGCAAAGCTTAAAAGGCCTGCCTCGACAGCTTTCTGTGCCGCATCTCCATGAACATAGTAACGACTTGTCCAAGCCCCCAGTGCCTGTGGAGGTGACAGCTGCAGCCAGGGAGGACTCTGCTGCAGAGCAAGCGTTCAAATATACAGCTGGAAAGAGGGCCAGGAGCAAAACTGACTACTCTTTCACTGGTCCAGTGCAGAGACACGCCCTTAGAACCAGAGTGACAGCTTGGCAACAGGTGAATGTGCTGTGCTCCACACCACCATGGATGGAGAAAGTCGGTCTTGGAGAAATGCTGAGGCCTGAGCAGATTTGCCCACTGCAGTTTGAAGGAACAGACCAACTATACAATTCACTTGTTTTCTCTGGTATCATGCAGCTTCTATGCCTTCATCACCTACGTAGCTCTAACCATACTGTTCTTTTCTTGTTTTTGTTGTTGTTGTTGTTGCTATTGTTGTTTTTGACAGGGTTTTGCTTTGTAGTTCAGGTTGGCCCTGAGTTCACTGTGTAGCCCAGGCAAACTGAACTCAGCAACCCTTCTATCTCTGCCTCCCAAGTGCTGGGATTACAGGTGTGAGCCACCACACCTGGCACTGTGGTATGTGGTACTGATTGCTGGTGGGCGTGAGTCACCACACCTGGTATTGTTGTATGTGGTTACTGGGGATTGAACTCAGGACCTGTGCTTGCTAGGCAAGCACCAGAACCACTGAGCTAAATCTCTGGCCCTTTCTTAATTCTCAAGATTCAAATCAGGTACATGTCTCAGGTTCCTTGAGTACCGCAAAGGAGACTCAGCCTCAAGATAGCCGCCATCTCACTTTTCCCCATTGCTACTGCTTTCTAGCCCAGTTTGTCCTGTTCTTGAAAAGAGTGAACAACACCTCATTGTGGATTTTGTGGTCCCACACAACACTTAACTTCATGGGAGTTAGACTATACAATTACTACCTCGAAAGTACTCTGATACCACTAATTTGACTAAGTTTGGTGTGTTCTGCTCTATTTCATTTGTTTTCTTTGTTGTTGTTTTGTTTTGTTTTGTTTTGTTTTTTCTGAGACAGTCTGACTGTGTAGCCCAGGACACTCTTGAACTCATGGGCCATCCTCCTCCCTCAGCCTCCCAGGCGCTAGGAGGACAGGTGTCTTGGGGGACCCTTTCCCAGAGAGGTTTCAACATCTTTCTCTCCCATCTCATAACATCACAAATGATGGCCAACGTTGTCATAGGGGTCCACCGTCCTCCATCCCTGCTTGGATGCTGTAGACCTCACTTAACACCACAGACCAGGCTGTCCGGGAAGTACAGGCACCTTGGGCCCCAGCACATGACTTCTGCCCTCCTGCCCCGCTGGGCCCCGTAGCCATGGGCAGAGGCTCCTGTCCATGAAATGGACCCACATTCTAGCCCAGTAACAGGGATGCCCTGCTCAGCCTCAGTCACCTTGAACAATGCTGGAAGACCCACTGCTCTCCTGACCCCCTCTGCTGCCCCCAGGGCTCCTGAGTGGGCAGCAGGGGGAGCCCTTGGGCATTTCAGGATTATCCTCCTTGTCTGTACCCTGTGGCACATGGTGGAGTCGGTGCATCTCCTCCCTCCATGGGGATGTCCTGAAATAAGCATCACGTGGTCATTTTGGTGCTGACCAACGTGAGCCCCATCTTTTCCTGCTGTGGGGTGGTTATCGAAGAGCTGTTCCTCTGTGGCAAAAGAACTCTGCTAATCGGGCATGTTGTCATGCTGGCACTTGAAGGTTAAGGTAGAAAGATCGCAAGATCAAGTCTACTTAGTGATACCTTGTCTGAACGTAAAATGGGCCAGGAGTCTGGCTCAGTGGAAGAGCGCTGGGTTCAGCCCCCAGTGGCCAGTGCCACATTTGCAGCCAGAGCTGGTCGTGACCAGGGCATGCATTCCACCTCTGCCTGAGTGCGGCTGGGCTGCCGGACGCGTGTCCCTGAAACGCACAGTCCTCACTGGTGTCTGACCGAGAACATCCTGGTAGGGTCAGATATACCAAAGGGTGGTGCTTTTCACCTGTCTGTCCTTCAAGAAGGAAGAAACATAATGAGTCTTGTCTTTGTCCTGACAGACTTTAGTTTTTTTCTTGTTCCGTATTTTCAGGGCTAAGGTTAGAACCCAGAGCCTGTCATGCAAGCAAAGCAGCTTAGACCATGTGGGTCTGCCTTCCTTCCTTCCTTTTCTTCCCTTCCCACCTCTCCCCTCCGCTCTCCCTCTTTTCCTCTACCCTTCCATTTATTTCCAGTATTGGAGATTAAACCCCAGGCCTTTACACTCAGCACCATTCCCCAGGCCTTTTTATTTTTATTTTGAGACAGGTTCTCACTGAGTTACCCACACTGGGCTGTAATGTATGACTCTCCCAATGCTGGGATTGCAGGAATGCACCATCGTTTCTGGCTTCTCCATTTTCTTACAGCACATGCCACCCATCTTTTTAATACTTTTCTTCCCCTGGTGCTACTAGAGTGGAACCCTGGGCCTCATATTTGCTAAGCTACCACTGTCCTACTGAGCTACATCCCAGAAGCCACCCCCCCCCCCCGCTTTTTTTGAGACAGGGTCTCGCTTTGTAGTTCAGGCTGGCCCTGAGCTCACTATGTAGCCCAGGCAAGCCTCAAACTCAGCAATCCTCCTGCCTCTGCCTCCTGAGTCCTGGGATTATAGACATGAGCCACCATGCCCAGCTATTATTATTAGAATTTTTGGAACAGGGTCTTGCCATATTTTGGGGTTTTTTTGTTTTTTATTTTATTTAACTAATTTATTGGTTAGTTTTAAACTCATCTAGCCCAGGCTGGCCTTAAACTGAGGTGATCCTACTGCTTCAGCTTCCCAAGTGCTAGCATTACAAGAATGAACCATCAGGCCTGGCTCCACCCTTTCTTTTTAAAAGCCACACATGATAGTAGGTTGTTGTAAGTAGCATTTTCTAGTTATACATCTAGCTTCTTCACCCTTTTTTGTTGCAAAACTCTGAATTGAAACATAGATTACAAATAAGCATGTACAAACTGTTCTTTTCTGAGCTTTTTTTTAGCAGTTCTACAGATTGAACTCAAAGCCTTCACACTGAACTACATTCCCCAATCCTTCCTTTTTATTTGAGACAGGATCTCACTGAGTGGCTCAACTGCCCAATTGCTGGGCTCCAATTTGAAATTCTCCTGCCTCAGCCTCCTTACACCTGTGTGCAGCCACACACTTGGCTAATTTTCTTTTCCTTTTGATTTGTTTTGCTGTTCTCTTGGTTTGGTTTGGTTTGATTTGATTTTGTGGGGTTGGGTTGGGTTTTGGCAGTGCTAACAATGGAAGCCCGGAGCCTCACGGATGCTGGGCAGGTACTCTACCGTTGAGCTACCCCTGCAAACACTCCCCACAAGGCCCAGGATGGTGTTTAAGTTTTTGGTGGTTTCTTTGCCTCTGTATGTTTCCCACAAGCTGTGGTCTGAGGCCTTGGGCCATCTATTCACCCATTCTCATAGTTATGGTGTTTAGAGCTTCTTGTGCTTATTTTTTGCTTCATAAAAACTACTGATTCTTATTTTAGGCCCCAAGTGCACATGCACAATAAATTCTGTGAAAATTGTATTTAAAATTGCTGGGTTCTAGTCAAGTTAAAACATGCAGAGAAAAGCAGTGGAGTGTATCAGTTGACCTTTGTCTCCTTTCACGTAAGTGTTCTCCATAGTCATCAACACAATATAAAATTTTAAAACGCTGGTTAAATATCCCAGTATGAAAGGTTTGTGTTCAATCTTCAGTCCTAGGGGAAAGAAAAGTAGGTGTAAACCAAGCTTGGTGGTGTACACCTGTAACACCAGCTTTCTGGGAGGCTAAAACTGGAGGATCACAGGTTCAAGCCCAGTTAGGCAACTTAATAATTTAACAAAATGAAAAATAAATAAAAAGGGTCTGGGATAGAGCTCAATGCAAAGGCCTGGATTCAATCCCTAGTACCACAAAATGGGGGGGGGGGTTGTAAGTCCACGTGTTCTGGGTGCTGTTAAGCTCACAAAAGTAACTCTAGACAAAGTTAAACTTCTGACAACCAAAATATACATTAAAAAAAATAAATACAGGGCCGGAGATTTAGCTTAGTGGTTGGGTACCTGCCTTACAACCACAAGGTCCTGAGTTTGATTCCAGTAACCACATACAACAATGCTGGGCATGGTGAGTCACGCCCACCAGCAATCAGTACCACATACCACAGTGCCGGGCGTGGTGGCTCACGCCTGTCATCCCAGCACTCGGGAGGCAAAGACGGGAGGATTGCTGAGTTGGAGGCTTGTCTGGGCTAATTAATTAATTAATTAATTAAAGTGAAACTTTGGAGACCACAGAATCACAGAATTGTGCATAAATTTATTCATTTGATATAGATCCCAAGCACTGTTGATCTCACACCTCCTGTATGCATGTCTGGGACGTTTCAGGACTCAGTAGCCTTTGAGGATGTGTCTGTGGACTTCAGCCAGGAGGAGTGGGCTCTGCTGGATCCTTTACAGAAGAAGCTGTACAGAGATGTGATGCGGGAAACCTTCAAGAACCTGGCCTATATAGGTAAGGATGTCGCCTCAATAAGCCAATCGGAAAACAGATATTTCTTCTTCAGTTTTAAAATTCCCATTTTAGAATGTAAAAAGTAGGAGATAGTTCTTTTATAAAAGGGAAGGCTACCAGGAGATAGAGGGAGGGAAGGAAGGAAGGATAAAGGGACATAAAAAGAATTAGGGTGTGGGCTGGAGGGTTAGCTCAGTGGTTCCAGCGCCTGCCTCGCAAGCGCAAGGACCTGAGTTCGATCCCCGGTAACCACATATAATGCTGGGCGTGGTGGCTCACGCCTGTCATCCCAGCACTAGGGAGGCAGAGACGGGAGGATTGCTGAGTTCGCGGTGGCTTCCCTGGGCACCATAGTGAGCTCAGGGCCAGCCTGAACTACAACGCGAGACCCTGTCTCAAAAAGAATAAAAAAAAAAAAAATTAGGGTGTGTTCTGTCCATGTTCCATTGCCCCTCAATGAATGTGATCATTATGCACTACAAACATGTACTCCAAAAAAGAATTACCAATAAAATAGAATGTGAAGAGTGAATACATTGGTTAAACCCACCAGGCATGATTATCTCATTATGGACCCAGGACAGTGATGGTGAACCTTTTAGTGTTTCAGTTTTAACAACTAGCCCACTGCACTACACATGCCATAGGGTCACCAACACTGACCTAGAATTAACAATGTTTCTGTTATTTCTAATAATTTATAAGATTTTATCTATCTGATTTTAGGGACCAAATGGAAAGACCAGGACATTAAGGATCAGTACAAAAACCAGGAAAGAAATCTAAGGTGAGTTTTACACACCACAGAAAGGAGTCTCCCTTGAAAAAACTCATAGTATGGACCAGAGATTTAGCTCAGTAGTTCCAGCGCCTGCCTAGCAAGCTCAAAATCCCTGGTTCGGATCCCAGCACTCGGGAGGCAGAGACAGGAGGATTGCTGAGTTCGCGGCGGCTTGCCTGGGCACCATAGTGAGCTCAGGGCCAGCCTGAACTACAACACGAGACCCTGTCTCAAAAAGCAAAAAAAAAAAAAAAAATCCCTGGTTCGGTCCCTAGTAACCACATATAATAATGCCAGATGTGGTGACTCACGCCCACCAGTAATCAGTACCACACACCACAATGCCAGACATGGTGGCTCACACCTGTAATCCTAGCACTCAGGAGACAGAGGCAGAAGCATTGCTGAGTTCAAGGTTTGCCTGGTCTATATAGTGAGCTCAGGGCCAGCCTGAACTACAAAGTGAGACCTTGCTTCAAAATAAAAATCATCGTATATGGAATGTTTGATATGAAAATTACTATGAAATTTTAAAAGCAAGCAAACCAAAGAAACCTTAGCCTCAAATTTAGGGAAATTTTCACCACAAAATGTTCATTTTTTAATTGATTTTATTGGTACATTTTATGTACACATCATGATCATCATCAGTACTGAAAATTTGTACCAGTATATGACAATTTAATTCTCATTTTTTCCCATTCCATACCCAACCTATAGCCCCCCACCATTATATACATAATCTTTGCTTCCTTTTTTATCATCAAGTTTTCTTTTCCTTCTTTACTTGCTTCTACCCTCTTTTCCCTTTGAATATTTTGTTTCACAAATATCTACCATACATTCTAGGACTCATTTATATCTCTGATTTCTCACACCAGAGAAAAGATACGGTATTTACACATCTGTGAACTATTTCTTTCATTTATGAGTATGTCTTCAAGGTATGTATATTTGAGTATAAATGATTCAAAGTTATCATTCTTAATGTCAGAATAATAATCCAGCAAAATATTTTCTTTTTTTTGAGACAGGGTCTCGCTTTGTAGTTCAGGCTGGCCCTGAGCTCACTATGTAGCCTAGGCAAGCCTCGAACTCAGCAATCCTCCTGCCTCTGCCTCCCGAGTGCTGGGATTACAGGCGTGAGCCACCATGCCCGGCCAAAATATTTTCTTAAATGAAAAAGATCAGTGGTTTCAGCATCTGCCTAGCCAGTACAAGGTCTCAAGTTCAATCCCCAGTACCACATGCCACAGTGCCAGGCATGGTTGCTCATACCTGTATTCCTAGCACTCAGGAGGCAGAGGCAGGAGAATTGCTGTGAGTTTGAGGCAAACAAGGGCTACATAGTGACTTCAGGGCCAGCCTGAACCAAAAATGAGACCCTGTCTCAACAAGAATTAAAAAAAGAAAAGAAACCTCATATATAGGGTCAGGGATATAGCTCAGTGGTGCCCTGCTTGCAAACATAAGGCCCTAAGTTTGATCCCCAGTACTGCAAAAAAAAAGAAAAGAAACCCCATATATGAATGAGTACAAGATTGTTTATTGTTGGGAACTGCAGACGACTTACTCGGACTTGCATTTTACTTATTTGGACTTAAGGATGTCTGCCCTGTCCTGCAGAATCAGCTACTGGGATTATTGCGGACATCTGCCCCACCCTGCAGGATTTTAAACTACAAGGATTACTGCACTAGGATTATTTGTTTTAAGAATTACTTGGATTTAAGGATGTCTGCCCTGCCCTATGGGATCTTCAACTACAGGGATTATTATGGATAACCATCCTGTTTTATGCATGCTACAATTATGGATGTGAAGGCTTTGTACCCAATAAGGTGTGGTGAGCTCGGGGTATCGGGCCCTTTCTTCTTATGCCATATTTGGCCTTTTGCTGAGGCTGCTCAGAGTAGCAAGAGTCAAGCCCAGGCTCAGCCTTTTCTTCAAAATTCTGATTTTGTTTGTTGGTTGTTAATCCTTTTGCCGTGGGATTCATGAGGAACTGGAGCTTGCCACAAGGCTGGCTGCATCCTCTGACCCTGTCTCCCACAGTTGGTTTCTTACTTTTTTAGTAACACAAAACTTTCTTTACAGTGAGCTAACAGAAACCAGAACTATAATTGAAACAAATTATATATTTATTTCTTTTGAGATGACATCTTTCTGTGTTGCCAAGGCTGGTCTCAAAATCTTGGGCCCAACTGATCTTCTCACCTCAGCATCCCAGGTGGCTAAGGCAGCACCTTTGCTCCCAGCATGAATGTTGTTTTCATAATAGCTATAGAGGGTCCTTCTCTAGCTATACAGTGTATAGTATAGTATAGTATAGTATAGTATAGTATAGTATAGTATAGTATAGTATAGTATAGTATAGTATAGTGCAGAGTATAGAGTATATTCACTTTCAAACAAGACCAAAAATACAGTTTAAACAAGACCAAAAATACAGTTTCTCTGAAAATGGTAAAAATGTCAGTCTAATACCTGTAAATGAACATAAAATAATAACTATTATTAATGTCCCTCTAATTTTTTACAGAAATTATTTGATACAGAGATTCTGTGAAAGTAAAGAAAGTGGTGAATATGGAGAAAACTTCAGTCAAATCTCAGATTCCACTGGGACCAAGAAAACCACCAGAGTAAAACCATACACATGTAGCATTTGTGGAAAGGGTTTCATGCTTCACTCGTCCCTTACTAGGCACATTAAATCCCACCCAGGACATGAACTTGATGGGTTTCGGTATGGAGAGAAGCCGTACAAATGCAAGGAATGTGGGAACACCTTCAGTTACCTCAAATCCTTCCAGAGACACGAAAGGAATCACACTGGAGAGAACCCTTACAAATGTAAACAGTGTGGGAAAACCTTCATTTATCACCAGCCTTTTCAAACACATGAACTCACACACACTGGAGAGAAACCCTACCAGTGCAAGCACTGTGGGAAAGCGCTCAGTTCTCCCAGTTCTCTTCGAATTCATGAAAGGATCCACACTGGAGAGAAGCCCTATGAGTGTAAGAAATGCGGTAAAGCCTTCAGCTGTCCCAGTTCTATTCAAATCCATGACAGAACCCACACCGGAGAGAAACCCTATACATGTAAGGAATGTGGGAAAGCTTTCATTTCCCGAACAAGTGTTCAGACACACATGATTATACATAACGGAGACAGACCTTACAAATGTAAGGAATGTGGGAAGGCCTTCATTCGTCCCAGTTTTTTACGTGTACATGAACGAATTCACACTGGAGAGAAACCCTACGCATGTAAACAATGCGGCAAAGCCTTCAGATGCTCCACTTCCATTCAGATTCACGAAAGAACTCACACCGGAGAGAAACCATATAAATGTAAGGAATGTGGGAAGGCCTTCAGCGCTCGCCCCGCCTTCCGAGTCCACCTGAGGGTGCACACTGGAGAGAAACCCTACAAATGCAAAGAATGTGGGAAAGCCTTCAGTCGCCTCAGCTACTGCCGGGTACATGAAAGGACTCACACTGGAGAAAAGCCCTATGAATGTAAAAAGTGCTTGAAGACCTTCAACTATCCTCTAGATTTACAGATACATGAAAGAAACCACACTGGAGAAAAACCCTACGAATGTAAGGAATGTGCGAAAGCCTTCATTTCTCTTGAAAACTTTCGGAGACATATGATAACGCACACTGGAGATGGGCCTTATAAATGCAGGGACTGCGGGAAAGCATTCATTTTCCTCAGTGCGTTGCGAACACATGAAAGAACTCACACCGGAGAGAAGCCCTATGAATGTAAACAGTGTGGGAAAGCCTTCAGTTGTTCTAGTTACGTTCAGATACACGAAAGGACTCACACTGGAGAGAAGCCCTACGAATGTAAGGAATGTGGGAAAGCCTTCATTTACCCCACAAGCTTCCAAGGACACATGCGGATGCACACGGGAGAGAAACCCTACCGGTGTAAACAGTGTGGGAAAGCCTTCAGTCTTCGCAGCTCCTTCCAGAGACACGAGAGAACTCATAGTGGACAGAAACAGTTTGAATGTAAGCACTGTGGAAAAAGCTTTACTTTGCCCACATCCTTAAATAAACATGTAAAATTGCACAGTAGATAGAAACTCAGTGAGTGAAGATAGGGGAACGTGTTCAATTCCAACAAATGGTTTTCAGTCATGACTTCCCACTGTGGAGAAACCCTATAAGTATAAATAATGTAGGACTCTAGGGCCGGAGGGTTAGCTCAGTGGTTCCAGCGCCTGCCTCGCAAGCGCAAGGTCCTGAGTTCGACCCCGGTAACCACATACAATGCTGGGTGTGGAGACTCACGCCCACCAGCAATCAGTACCACATACCACAGTGCCGGGCATGGTGGCTCACGCCTGTCATCCCAGCACTCGGGAGGCAGAGACAGGAGGATTGCTGAGTTTGAGGCTTGCCTGGCCTACATAGTGAGTTCAGTGCCAGCCTGAATTACAAAGCGAGACCCTGTCTCAAAAAAAAAAAAAATGTAGGACTTTAGATCCAGAGTAATTCGGGTATGTCTAGACTTTTCATTGCTGGAACAAAACACCCAACACCCACAAATTAAAAAGGAAGAAAGATTTATTTTAGCCCACAACTTGCAGAGATTTTAGTCCATAGTCCGTTAGCTCCAAGGCAGCATGATGCCAGGGGAGAAGTGGCCCACAGCAGTAGGCAATGAACCCTTCCTTCCTCTGTCCCTTTATATTCCACCCAGGGTATGAGCCCATTGGTTGGTGCCCTCCACACCTAAGGCGGGGCTTCCCTCTAGGAAATCCAGTCAGCCACACCCACAACTCTGCTGACCCAGTGTAACTGTGGTAATACTCCCCTAATCCATGTTCACACACCCTAGATCCAGCCCCCTCTGAAAAGCCTCACACAAGGGCATGAGGCTTTGGGAATACACCCAGATATCCTACCTAACAATGTACGGTAGACAGGAAATTCAAAATGTGAAAGAAATGTTATAAAACTCAAACATTTATCTTGCTTATTCTGGAGGTTTCTTGGTGGGGAGGTGTTCTGCTCTGTATTTTAGGGGTTTTTTTGGGGGGTGGGGTTTTGTTTGTGACAGGGTCTTGCTTTGCAGTTCAGGCTGGCCCTGAGCTCACTATGTAGCCCAGGCAAGCCTCGAACTCAGCAATCCTCCTGCCTCTGCCTCCCGAGTGCTGGGATGACAGGCGTGAGCCACCATGCCCGGCACTGTGGTATGTGGTACTGATTGCTGGTGGGCGTGAGTCATCACACTCAGTATTGTTGTATGTGGTTACTGAGCACCTAACCAGGGACCTTGCTCTGGCCAGGCAGGTGCCAGCACCACTGAGCTATATCTCCAGCCCTCTGTTTTTTAAGTTTTAGGAGCTGAACCCAGGGCCTTGCATATTGCATGCTATTGTGTACCTAATCCACACAAAGCCATGGATTTGACCCTCACACCAAAAGAAAAGCAGCCTGGTGTGGTGGCCCATGCCTGTGATCCCAGCACTTAGGAGGCTGAGGCAGGAGGGTTGTTGCAAATTAAAGGGCTAGATAGTGAGTTCAAGGCTAGCCTAAAGTACAAAACAAGACCATGTCACAAAACAAACAAATTTTAAAAAAGAATTGCATAGGAATTGATTTCCCTACTGTGTTACTCAGTGACTGCCCCCCATTCCTTCTGAGCGAGGATAATTGCCTTCCTCTTGTCAGGCAGGGAAGATTCCTGTTACTCCTGAACCCGCTCCCTCCGTACGTCTCACTTGTTTATGATTGAAAACTATGTGTTTTTCTTCAGAAGCAAAAGCTTCTGTAAATATTTCCTAGAAATGTACTGTTTTCAGACAATTTGTACATAACAAATACTGTCTTTTTTTCCTGAGATTATATTAAAATATGCCATTGCACATGCAGGTATTCAGAACAACTTTGTGCTTTTGTCACATTAATCTTGCATTCTGGTTCACCCCCAGCTTATCCGTAGAGTCGCAGTCATTTTCCTCGGGCATGTTTCGTTCTTATTCATATACTTAGCACATTTTGTCGTGAAACTAATGTTTCATCCGTGAATAAAACTAAAAGCGTAAGCCCCAGTGCTGTCCCTGCCTTAGTGCCGGAGATCGCCAGGGTCACACATGTGGAGACGTGAATGACGAGCTGCAGTAATTACGCAAACGCGGGATGACTGGCATCAACTAAAACCCTCAGAGAAGTGATCTTGCGGTCTCTGCACTTGCACGGTGTGATTTCATTGCTGTTCAAGGAGGCAAAACGTTTGTCCAGCTCAGGAATGATGAGGATTTTTTTCTATAAAGAGAATAGACACCGAGGGGGTTTTTTTCAGCATTCTTTTTTTTCTTTCTTTCCTTTTTTGCAGTACCAGGGATCAAACTCCGGCCCTTGTGTGTCCAAGGTTGGCACAGTACCACTTAGGCTAAAATCTCCGGCAACACTGACTCTTTTATAAGAACTGCAAAACAACCAGGGCAGTTGTGCACACCTGTGGCCCCAGGATTCAGAGAAGCGGAGGCAGGAGGATCACAGATTCAAGTGCCAAGTGATCGACTAGATCCTGTCTTTAAAGGTTAAAAAAAAAAAAAAAAACCAACAGGGGGCTTTGCTCAATGCAAAGGCACTGACTTCAGCCCCCAGTGGCACAAGACAAAAAAGTGCCAATTGTTCGCACTCATGAGAATATGAGAATTTGGGTATTTTCATAGTGTGGACTTTGTTCTCTTTACAATTTTTCTTGTGTTTGTCAATCCACTCTTAATAAGCACCACCTGGGGATAGAAGTGTGTGACATTTGCATAATTTGACATTATTTTGATACTGTGTACAATGATTAACAAAATCTGTCCACATTAACATTGTAGTTCCATTTAAGGAAGGATTGTGGTAATCCGTAGAGTTCCACTGGGGACTTGTAGAGGGCCAGGGTTCTGGGGGTCGAACCTAGCACATTTGCACTGAGCTGCATCCCTTGCTAAACTGCCCAGGATGGGCTCAAACTTGCAGTCCTTCTGACCCTATGGACGGTAGCCTGTTTTAGTGGGAAAGAACTGTATTTGTGGAATCCATGAACAAGATATTTGGTTTTTTTGAACTGGGGGTATTGCTATGTTACTCAAACCCCTAGACTCAAGGAATTATCCTGTCCCAGCCTCCTGAGCATCTTGGCAGACATGCACCATCACACCTGGCTAAGTATGCACTTTTATTTATTTACTCACTTATTTTTGAGACAGAGTATTACTTTGTAGTTCAGGCTGGCTCTGAGCTCACTATGTAACCCAGGCGAGCCTTGAACTCACAGCAACTCTCCTGCCTCTGCCTCCTGAGTGCTGGGATTACAGGTATGAGCCACCACACCCGGCATTGTGGTGTATGGTACTGATTGCTGGTGGGCATGAGTCACCATGCCCAGCATAGTATGCATTTGTACAGAAATGGTACCATGTCAGAATTTTCAAACAGGATGCAAGCTAATGTGATGTTCCATTTATGTGACATTCAGAAAATGGCCAAAGTAGGGGTTGAGTTAATTGACTTTATTGCTATGGCAAACAGCTAAGGAAACATGGAAGCAAGATTTATTTTGGCTCCTGGTTTCAGAGTGTGTTTTTCCCTTGTGACAAGACAGAGACATCATGAATGGAAGCAGTGGGAGAAAATTCACCTCACAGCATCCAGGGAACAGAGAGCTGAAGGAAATCACATCCCATGACTCAGCCACTTCTACCGGGCTCCAGCTCCTGTTCCTATCACTTCTCATTACTGACATTAAATTATGATATCATCAAGCTATGTGCGTATGTATCAGCACCGGAGAGGCTGAGACAGGAAGATCTCTGAGTTTGAGACCAGTCTGGGCTGTGTAATTCAAAGCCAGGCTGGATACATAGTGAAACCCTGTCTCAAAAAAAAAAAAAAAAGTATGATATCATCTAAGGGTGAATCTACCAATGACAAAGTTATCAGGATACATCATACCGTTAGGGTCTCTTGATCCCCTCAAGTTGAGAATCGAGATGAGCTGTCTCTGTTGCAGCTGAGTGGTAGAGTGGTCACATACCACCCACGAGGCCCTAAGTTCAAACCCCAGCCTTAACACCATGAATCTGTGTGCAGTAGGCATCAAAAGGAGCAAAATATTTAGGGATAAATTTAACCAATGTAGTATATAAACCCTATACACTGGTAACTATGGAACTCTGTGGAAGAAATTAAGTCATAAATAAATGCAATGACATCCATATTAAGAAGTTGTTAATGGAGTGAGAGAGCCTTTCCCTTGCATATTCTGGGCTCTGGCCTTCATGTTCAACACCGGAAAAATATATATACAGTGTACTTCAATCAAACTAGAACCCAATATATCCTCACACAGTCCAGTGGCTTTTATGGATCTTAAAATTTATGATTTGCAAGGAACTCCCAGGGAGCAAAACAGTTGTCAAGTCTGTTCGGGCTGCTATGACAAAAATACTATAAATCTTCTGGTTTAAACAACAAACATTAACACTCACTTCCTGGAGGCCAGGCAGTCCAAGACTGGGGTGGTGCTGGGAAAATGAGGGTCGCTTGTCCCCCAGTTCACTGATGATCACCTTCAGTTTCTCACTGGACAGAAGCAGGGAGAGTCCTTTGGGTTCTCCTAATGACCGAATTTTGTACCTGAAATTCCAGAACTGTAGAAGGCTGAAGCAGGAGGGTCACAAATCTGAGCCCAATCTGGGCAATTTACTTAGGCTGTCTCAAAATGAAAAAAAAAAAAAGGCTGGGGATGTAGTTCAGTGAAAAGGCCTTAGGTTCAATCCCCTGTACCAGAAAAAGTTTTAAAAAAGAAAAAAAACTAAGGAGTAACTATATGATGGTGCACACTTGTAATCCCAACATCTGGGAGGTTGAAGTAGGAGCATCGCCATGAGTTCAAGGCCATCCTGGGCTGCATAGTGAGACTCTGTCTTAAAAAAGAAAAAAAAAGGGAAATGATAATATAAAGGACATTATAAAGACCAACCTCCCTGGGGGTTGCTGGAGATGGGTCCGTTTAGTTCATATAGGCCTTCATGAGCAAGTTAACTAATACCCAAATAAAGAACATAATGCTGGGGCCAGAGATTTAGCTCAGTGGTTCCTGCGCCTGCCTAGCAAGCGCAAGATCTCTGGTTCGATCCCCGGTAACCACATACAACAATACCGGGCTTGGTGAGTCACACCCACTGGCAATCGGTAACACATACCACAATGCCAGGCGTGGTGGCTCACGTTCATAAACGCAGCACTCGGGAGGCAGAGGCATGAGGATTGCTGAGTTCGAGGCTTGCCTGGGCTACATAGTGAGCTCAGGGCCAGCCTGAACTACAAAGCGAGAACCTGTCTCAAAAAAAAAATTAATACTTAATGAGATTTGGGAACCATCTCAAAAAACAGTTATAAAGATTTCCAGAGTTTCTGGGAAGGACCTTCAACAAGTACAATTAGCAAAATATCTAGTCCTGCAGCCACCCTGGGATTAACTTGTCCTTTGCAAACTGTTTCTTGCCACCCTGCTGTTGTGACGATCTCTTTGGCTGACACCCTAAATTCTAAAGAAATGATTACTAAGTGATTAAGATACTAACATCTGAGGTTAGTGAGTCCCAGAAAACAACAGGCAGACATGGTCGCTTATCTTTGGATTTCCACGCGGGGAACGTCGGGAGAACTTTGGCCAACGCTGGAACCTGAGAGAACACAAGAGGCTTCTCACCCTCCCTGGTAGCTTACACCTGTCATCGCGGCTCCGGGGAGCCTGGGGAGGGAGGATCCCGAGTTCCAGCCCCGCTTGAATGACTTGACAAGTCGAGACCCTGTCAAAAAATAAAAATTTTTTTTTCCTGTATGGAGGATCGAACTCAGGACCCTGCACTTGCCAGGTATGCACAGCACCACTGAGCTACATCCCCAGCCCTGTGATGTCACAAAATTTCTAAAGAGCTGAAGGGAGGCAGGGTAAAGGCCCTGAGCTCAAACTCTAGTACTGCAAATAAATTTTTTAATATATGCATATTTTTAAAACCCTCATTTTAGAGATTCTTGGAACCAGCCCTACTACGTAAAACAGTGAACCTGAAAGGGCTCAGTGAGCGCGGTGCCGCCGAGGAGCGCCCAGCCCAGGTGCAAACCCTGGGCCCGGCCTTCGCAGGCAAACGGGCCACACCCGGCGATGTCCACCAGGTGGCGACAGAGAGCCAGGACTCAAACGCCGCTAGACCTGCAGACCTGCAGACCTGCAAAATAAAATAAAAACTTAGCTGAGCGTGGTGGCTCACGCCTGTAATCCCAACACTCGAGAGGCAGAGGCTAGAGGTTTACTGAGTTCGAGGCTTGCCTGGGCTACATAGTGAGTTCAGGGCTAGCCTGAACTACAAAGTGAGACCTTGTCTCTAAATAAATAATTAATTAATAAAGAAATAAAATTTAAAAGTAAATAAAAGATGTGATGGTAATAAAAAAGGAAAACAAAGCTTATGTATTTAGGGGGTGGAGCGTTGTGGGGGGTGGGAGAACGGGAAATATGAGATTTAAATCATGTCCTATACTGGTACAAATTCCCGATATTGAGTGTGATCATGATGTGTATATACAATGTACCAATAAAGATAAATTTTTTTTTTTTTTGCTTTTGAGACAGGGTCTCGCTTTGTAGTTCAGGCTGGCCCTGAGCTCACTATGGTGCCCAGGCAAGCCGCAGCGAACTCGGCAATCCTCCTGTCTCTGCCTCCCGAGGGCTGGGATGACAGGCGTGAGCCACCACACCCGGCACTGTGGCATGTGGTATTGATTGCTGGTGGGCGTGTCTCCATGCCCAGCATTGTATGTGGTTACCGGGGATGGAACTCAGGACCTTGCGCTTGCGAGGCAGGCGCCGGAACCACTGAGCTAACCCTCCGGTCCCAAGATAAAAATTTTTAAATAAATAAATAAATATTTTAAAAAACAAAGCTTATGTAAGGAAGAAAACACAGGTAACCATTTGCCTTGTCTCAGGCACTAACCAAAAACACTAATAAAGTATTACACAAATGAGGGCAATGACTTATTGGAAAAAGTGTCATATGAAAAATGTGCATTTTGGGCTGATTTATTTCAGAGGCTACACACTGGCCTGGCAAGCGCAAGATCCTTAGTTCACCACAAAAAAAAAAAAAAAAAAAGAGTGCGTACTTTCACGTTGATTTTTTTTTTTTTTTTGAGACAGGGTCTCGCTTTGTAGTTCAGGCTGGCCCTGAGCTCACTATGGAGCCCAGGCAGGCCTCGAACTCAGCAATCCTCCTGCCTCTGCCTCCCGAGTGCTGGGATGACAGGCGTGAGCCACCACGCCCAGCACTTCACGTCGTTTTTTTATTGCATTTAATATCACATCCCAGCCCCACATGGTGATGGGCGCCAGTCATCCTGGTACTCAGGAGGAGGCAGAGGCAGGAGGATTGCTGAGTTCGAGGCTCACCTGGGCTACATAGTGAGCTCAGGGCCTGCCTGAACTGCAAAGCGAGACTCCGTCTTAAAAAACTATAAAAAGAAAAAAAGAAGCATGCACATCAAGCACAGGTGGCCTGGGTGCCTGGGTGTCCTCTCCAAGCCCTCGGTGTCCTGGCAGATACACCAGGGTCTTAGAAAATTTGTGAGGAGCTGGCAGCCATTGTTCCTGAGTGGGACTCTGTGAGCTGGAGCACCCTCAAGGGCTTCCTTGGCCACCCACTCAGTCCCACCCAAAGGGGATTTAAAACTGCTGCCATGCGTGGTGGCTCAATCCTGTAATCGCAGCACTGGGGATGCTGAAGCAGGAGGATCTCAAGTTTGACAGCAGCCTGGGCAATTTATCAAGATTCCGTTTCAAACAAGAGAGCAGGAGGGAGACAGAAACAGAGTCAGAAAGCTGCAGAAAGAGGCAGGTGAAGCCAGGATCACACCAAATGCAGTCTACCAGGGGCTGACAGGCGGCAGACAAGGAGACCCCCTTCTGGAGGGAGGAGTAAGGTGGGCTGTGGCCAAGTGCGATGGACTTTTTTTTTTTTTTTCGGGACTGGGGTTGAACTCAGGGCCTTTCTGCTGAGCTACATCCCCAGTCCTTTTTTATTTTTTATTTTGAGATGTGTTTCATTCAGACACTAAGTTGCTCAGGCTGGACTCAAACTCACAGTCCTCCTGCTTCAGCCTCCCACAATGCCGAGACAGCAGACACAGCACCTCCCGTGACTCAAACACTATTAACATGTCAGAACATCAGTTAGGCCGGGTTCCAGTCCC
>PVIC010016960.1:0-33303 GCA_004025085.1 Thryonomys swinderianus
AGCAATCCTCCTGCCTCTGCCTCCCGAGTGCTGGGATTACAGGTATGAGCCACCACGCCTGGCACTGTGGTATGTGGTATTGATTGCTGGTGGGTGAGTCACCATGCCCAGCATTGTATGTGGTTACTGGGATCGAACTCAGGGCCTTGCGCTTGCGAGGCAGGCACCAGAACCACTGAGCTAAATCTCCGGCCCCAAAAGTTTTTAATTTTGATGAAGTGTAACTTATTTTTTTCTTTGGTTGTTGTTGTATTCATATCATACTTGACAATCCACATTCATTCCTCCTGTAGGGATAATAAACTGTATGTATGGAACCTAGAGACCTGCCATCCCCCCAGAGAGGAATCAGGACAAACAACTAAACAGGCCTCACCCCCTGCAAATAAAAGCTGACAGCTTGTGGTCACCTCTACTCTGTACAGTGTTCCCTGCAAAGCTTATTTCACAGAAGCTGGTGGTCACACTTCGGTACACTGTATCCTACAGAGCTTAATTTGCAACAGTTAAAAAAAGAAAAAATCTAATCCATGAATGTAAAAAGACCCTAAGACTCTTACCTCTTTTCCCTACTAATGAGCCAAGCAACCAATCAAGTAGGGGCCCCCTCAGCCTAGAGACAGGAATGGTATAAATTAAAACCCCAAGCCCACTGTCAGTGGCGGATCCCTTTCGGACACCCCTTCCCATCTCTCTAAGAGAAGGCAGCGGTTCTCTTGATAGTTTGATTTACTGAAGTACAAACTCTGTTTCCAAACTTTTTATTTGTATATTGATCTTCCACAGTTTTCTGCATCATTGGAGGAGCCAGGCCTGAGTTTCCTGGATACGACACTCTGTGTTGTTAAAGTTAGTCACATTATTATCACATCTGAACAATCAATAACTACTCCTTAATATCGCTGAGTATCTGGTTTGTGTTCAAATTTCCAATTATTTCACTAATGGCACAAATGTATGTCTTTCCGTTCAAGTTCCACTCCAGTTAATTAATCTTTGTTTTCTTCCTATGTATCTTTTTAAATTTATTAAGTTTATTGGTACATTTTAGGCATGTATTATGATCATATTCATCATTGAGAATCTGTACCTTTTCATGATATATCTTGGTTCTAGTATTTTTCATTCCTCTGCCCTCCCATCCAACCCTTCACCTCACCCTATTCACAAAAGCTTTGTTTCCATTTTTCCTTCTCTTATTTTTTATTTCCCTTCTTTCCACTCCCCCAACCCTGCTCCCTAGTTCCCTTTCCCCTTTGAAGCTTTTCTTCCTATTTAACATTATGTTTTATACATTTTGGTTTTGTGGCTTTTATAGTATGGATTTTTATGATATCAATCCCTGCACTATAGTTTAACTGGATGTAGAAGCTTGACCCGATTCAAAGTTTTCTGTTGTTTAGGCAAGAATGATTGATGCTTTTGTTAACACCCACTCAGGTCTGGTCACAGTGACCAGATCAAAAGAGGGCATTTATTTTAGTAAAAAGAAAAATAATTTCTTTAAAGCTAGCTTCAATGAGAAAGAGGGGTCCATTTGCTTTAATTCACTACCTCACCAGGTACAGGCATGTAAAGGTCTTTTATAGTGAAGAATAGGGGAAAAGGACGCAAAGAGATATAATGCAGATCTCCACATTTGCTTTATTGGTTCCAGCCATCTTCAGTTCATTCTCCTCTCTATTGCCCTGGCCTCTTGGGAAAAGAATCTGAATATCCCTGCCTTTTTGGGCTGAAGAGTGAAGTGCTGGTCACAGGTGCTCTTAGAAGAAGTTTGGAAAATTGCTTACCAACAAAATAGAAAAAAAAACCTGTTTTAAAGTTCTTTATTGTAGTACTGGTTATATTATGAGCCAAAACTTGAAAAATGGAGATTTAGTTGGAATTTATTAGACCTTATAGGGCCAAAGGCCATTTTGTTCACATTTTCCTGCAATCTATTTAAAACAGAGAAGTGTTCTATCTGACCCTCAAGGTTTATAGACAGTAGAAGGCCCATTGTATTCCTCTGAAAGTCTATTGTATCCCAGCAGCTCATTTGTTCTATGTCTTACTTATCTAGTTTCCCGCCTCTTTCCAACATTATCTATCTGTTCACTCATACAGTCAAAGAATAGAAAGAAGGCCAGAGATTCAGCTCTAGGGTTAAGATTTAGCTCCATGACAGGATGCCTACCTCACAAGCACAAGATCCTGAGTTCAATCCCCAGTACTGGGAAAAAAAAAAAAAAACAAGAGAAAAAGAATGGTGAAGTACAAAGCTCTGAGAGCCATTCTGTATAGGGCCTAAGAAGCTGCAGAAACTGTATGTATTTTTCTGACATGAGGATTTTGAAGTTTGAATGAATTCTCATATGAATTTTAAGTTTTCCTGTGACTGCAGGGAAGTGGAAGGCCAGAGAGGGAGAAGAAGTTGCCCTAAAATGAAATAGTAAGTTGATAGACCGATGAAAGCAAATATGAAATTTTCTTATCTCTAGTTCAGCTCCCACCAAGCCTGGAAATTCTAGAAACTGGGCTACAAACATTAAGTAGGCCAAAATTCCAAGTTGTTTAGAAGTTTATCCATGTTGAACCCAACACCCCTTCATTATGAAAACTCTGAAGAAAACAGTTATAGAAGGACCACACCTGAATTTGATAAAAGCTATATATGACCAACCAATAGCCAGTATCATACTAAATGGGGAAAAACTAAAAGAATTTCCCCCTAAAATCAGGAGCAAAAGAAGGATGGTCACTATCACCTCTTCTATTCAACATAGTACTTAAAATGTTAGTCATAGCAGTTAGGCAAGAGAAAGAAATAAAAGAGAAAAATTGAGGAAAAGAAGTCAAATTATCATTCTTTGCAGATGACATGATACTCTGAAGAGAAGACCCAAAGAACTTCACCAAAAATCTCTTAGAATAACCAATTTGAGCAATGCAGTAGGATACAAAATCAACAACAAAAAAATCATTATCATTTGTTTACACCAACAATGAATGGGATGAGAAGGAAATTTTGAAAACATTCACAGTAGCTTCAAGAAAAGTGAAATATCTAGGAATTACCCTAGCCAAGGTGGAAGATCTCTAGAAAGAAAACTATAGTACTCTGAAAAAGGAAATTGAAGAGAATATCAGAAAATGGAGTGATGACTTCTGATCCTGGATACTCAGAAATGATACTGCCAAAATGACCAACTGTTATTCAGATTCAATGCAGTCTTAATCAGAATACCAACAGCATACTTTACAGATCTTGGAAAAACAATCCTAAAATTTGTATGGAACTAGAAGAGGCCCAGAATAACAAAACTAATTTTGGGCAATAAGAGCAGAGTAAGAGGCATAGCAACACCTGACTTCAAGGTACACTACAAAGTATTAGTGATAAAAATGGCATGGTAATGGAACAGAAAGAGATACATGATTCAATGAGACAGAATTGAGGATACAGAATCTTCCCCTGACATATTCAGCTATTTGATCTTTGACAAAAAGGCCAAAAGCATATGTTGGAGGAAAGACAGTCTATTCAGTAAATGTGCTGAGAAAATTGCTTATCTGTGTGGAGAAATTGGAATAGGACACTTATGTCTCACCATATACTAAATTAAAATAAACATGAGTTAAAGATCTAAGGATTAAAACAAAAACATTAAACCTACTGGAAGATAAAATAGATAAAAAACATTAGAGGACATAGGTGTAGAAAAGGATTTTCTAAGCAGAATCTCAATTGTACAAGAAATAACAGCAAGAATGAAGAAATGGGGTTACTTCAGACAAAAATGCTGCTGTGTAGTAAAAGAATACATTAGCAGAGTGAACATAGAACCCACAGAATGTAAAAATATTTTTGACAGCTATTTAGACAGAGGACTAATATCTAGAATATACAAAGAACTGAAAAAAGAAAAATATATATACTTAAGTAACTTAAAATCAAAGATCTAAAGCTGGCGATTTAGCTCAGTGATTCTGGCGCCTGCCTAGCAAGTGCAAAGTCCTGAGTTCGATCCTGGTAACCACAGACAACAATACTGGGTGTGGTGAATCATGGCCAGCAGCAAAAGGATCACATATCACAATGCTGAGTGTGGTGTCTCAAGCCTGTTATCCCAACATTAGGGAGGCAGAGGCAGGAGGATTGCTGAGTTTGAGACTTGCCTGGGCTATATGTATAGTGAGCTCAGGGCCAGCCTGAACTACAAAGTGAGACCCTGTCTCAAAAATAAAATAAAGATCTAATAAAGAAATGGGCAAGAGAAATGAACAAACACTTCACAGAAGAAGAAATGCAAATGATCAACAAATATATGAAGAAATGTCCAACATCTCTGGTCACTAGAAAATACAAATGAATGGAACAGTAAGACTCCATCATAGTCCAGAAAGAATGGCAATCATTAAGAAATGAGACAGTAACAAATGCTGTCATGACTGTGGCCTTCATTGCTGCTGGGAATGCAAACTAGTACTATCATTGTGGAAGTTACTATGAAGATTTCTGAAAGTACCAAAATTAGAAATTCCATATGACCCAGTGATCTCCCTGCTAGGTATTTTTCTGCAAGAGCTTAAGACATCATACTATAGAAATACATGCATGCCCATATTTATAGCAGCACAATTCAGAAATTAGATGATCAGATGAAGAAAATGTGGTATCTATATACAATAGAATACTACAGTGCTATAAAGAGTGACAGATTTGAGACATTTGTAGGAAAATGGATGCACCTGGAAAATATAATGTTAAATGAAATAAACCAGATGCACAAGTTTAAATACTGTATGGTATCTCATTTGAGTGAGGCAAAGTAAAAACAAAGAAAATAATGATGGCTGAATAGAAAGGTATAATGGGATGGGTTACTTGCCTTTGGTAAGTGGTCCAAGGGAAAAAGCATGAGGGATAAGAAGGGGGAGGGAAAGTAAATAGAATAAAGATAGGCCATGTACAGGAATCGAATAATCTCAACTAATTCCAACATTATATGCCATACCAAGAGCTAAGATCACAAATATGAAGGAGTGGGCTGGAGATTTAGCTCAGTGGTTCCAGCGCCAGCCTCGCAAGCGCAAGGTCCTGAGTTGGATTCCGGTAACCACATACAATGCTGAGAGTGGAGACTCACGCCCACCAACAATCAATACCACATACCACAGTGCCGGGCGTGGTGGTTCACGCCTGTCATCCCAGCACTCGGGAGGCAGAGGCAGGAGGATTGCTGAGTTCCAGGCTTGCCTGGGCTACATAGTGAGCTCAGGGCCAGCCTGAACTACAAAGGGAGACCCTGTCTCAAAAAAAAAAATATGAAGGAGTGAAAAACTGGATAGAGGAATTGGAGGAGGAAGGAGGGAGAGGGAGAGAAAAGGAAGGGAATTTCAAAATATTAAACTGTGGTATGTACATGTCACCGCTCCCCAAAATGACTGTAAACTGCATGAATTGCTAACATATTCTAAAATATTTTTTAAAAAAATTTAAAAGATGTTTACCCACCATGAATTTTTAACTCTAGCTGGCTTCCCCGCTGAGCACACACCATGCTGAAACAGTGCTAGTTAACTGTCATAGTATAAAAAAGTTAATTAGGAAAGGGCATCCTTATCAGAGAAAGCCGAATAAAACCGAACTTTTTTTAAAATGAATTTTGGATATTTTGTAGTGTCTTCCTGTGGTTCTGTCTGCAGCACCAGGTAGTGAGTGTTTTTCTTTTTTTTTTTTTAACAGTGAACTGTGCATTAGTTGCGTGTATATATTTTGGACAGTGGCCAATGCCTCTTGGTTTCCTCCTTGAACTATGCTCCAAAGGAGTTACCAAGGTACATATCTCTGCTCTGTCTGTCCTGTTTTCCCGTCCTTCCCCTTTCTTTATCATACCCCCTGGATCTTCTACATCCTTCCCATCTTTCTTTCTCTTTCCCACGGTCTCCTTCGGCCAGGCCAGCTCCTCTCCACCTCCTCTGGTGGGCTCTCTCCTTTTCTCAAAGTCTTCCTTTCTCTCCCCGAAAGCAGCCTACATCCTCTTCAACCCACCCCCACAAGCTCCCTTCCCCCACGCCAAAACCTAGCTACCGGCGTCTCCCGCTCTTGTGGTCGGGATAAAGCAAGCCAGCTCCTAGAGCGTTGGGCCCTCGGGTTGGCTGCCCCGGCTCGCACACCAGCTCAAGTCCCACCACCAGCAGCCAACGCGTCTCTCCAGCAGGTGCTATTGGCTAGTGTGTCTGTCAGTGACTCCGGCCCCGCCTTACGCAGGCGCCCACAGTCTCTCCCAGAATAAAAAGGCAGCCTACGGGGCGAGGTGGGGGCGGGGAGAGGAGAGGGAGAAGACCAGCGAGGAAGGGCTGGGAAGCGTGGCTGGCAGCCTGGAACCCAGCGAAGAGAGCAGCGTAGGGAAGCGAGGGAACTAGAGAGAATAGAGGAGATTGAGACTGACCGGTAGCCTGACAGGCGGACGTACGCCCGGACAGACAGACTCAGCCGGCGCTGGAGAACCTCTGATAGGTTCCTCCCGCCTTTCCCTTTTGAAAACCAGGATTTTGCTTTTTCTGTGGCGCCCGAGAGAGAATGCTGGACTGCCGTCTTCAGCACAAGCTAAGATTTCGCAGCTAGGCAAGAAAAGATCAGCCCGATCCTGAGGGGGGTGGTGGAAGCAAGTGCCCCGTCCCCATCCCCCTTCCCTCCCCTCCCCGACGGACTCGGGCGCCAAACCCAGCCCTTCCCTAACCACCCGACTTCCTCTCCTCCTTTCTAGCATGGTGGCTGTATGGACAGTCTGACAGAACAGAGACTGACATCTCCCAATCTGCCGGCCCCCCACCTGGAACACTACAGTGTTCTGCATTGCACCATGACCCTGGATGTGCAAACTGTAGTCGTTTTTGCCGTGATTGTAGTCCTCCTGCTCGTCAATGTCATACTCATGTTTTTCCTGGGAACACGCTGAATGGAGCACAGCCACCTGAGCTGTCGCGAACTCTCGCTTTGATTTCATCCCGAGAGCCATCGCGGGGGGGGGGAGGTCGAGAGAAAAAGAGAGAGAGAGAAAGAGACAGACAGACAGAGACCAGGACAGAGAGGGAGAGAAAGAACAAGCTTTTTTACTCGGGGGGAAACGTTTTGAGCTTCAACATGGCCTCGCTGTGATATGTATGACGTTGGTATATTATCTCTCCCTAAATCTTTTGTCCTGTCTTGTCTTTTAAGTATGCCTTGTGGATAATTGCTTGAGTGGAATTGTTGCTAAACAAACGTTTCTATTTCAGTGTGCATGCCCGTGTGCTTTCTCCATCTGTGTGGCGTTCATAGAGTAAGCTCTGCTTTCCTTAACAGTGACCTCTCTGGGGTGTCTTGTCTACATTTTCTCGCAAACTACCTTTAAATTCCATGAGTGGTTTTTAGTCGAAATTTCTCTCTTGCCAGGAAGAGTGCATTCGGGTTGGTTTGGGGCCGGGGGCGGGGGGTGGAAGGAAGGAGTTTGGAAGAGCATGAAATTTTGATGTCTAAGAAAGGCAGTCTTGTACTAGATGTTAAGAAGGGGAAATATCAATGTATTAAATGGATTTAGGAGAATTTTTTTTTAATTCTCTAATGAGAGCCAAGAAGTTCGGAAGTGATCCGGTGGGGTGCCTTGAGGTGGCAATTGATGACTGTGTCCTTTGAATCTCAGTTTACTCTCCAGGATTCACGGTTTCCAATTTGCAAAGAAGCCACCTTTAGAACATGTTTCTTACAATATTAAATGTCAATTTCTTTGGAATCATAGAATGGGATGTAAAAGGAGTCTCTGATCTTTGGAATTGGCAAGAGAGGATTTTTCCATCTCCCACAGAATGTACCCCTGGATTTGAGTTTGAGGATTTTTCTGTGTCTCATCTAGAAAACAGAAGCCAGTTTTTTTTTTTTTTAACCTGCCTTTGGAATAATTGTGTTGGCTACAGCTCCTTTGGTGGTAATCTTGTTTGTAATGATGGTCTTGAACTACATTTTTAAAGAACTTGATAGTGCTGTGAGAAAGTGGTGATGTTATTATTTATATCCTTGTTTATTGCTTTAAGAGCAGAGGTCTCTCTAATGGAAACATCCTCATAACTGGAAGCATGCAATGTGTTAAATTAAGAATTTTGAGCACCAAGGGTGAAAAAAGTCTGCACGGAATTGGACAAGAGCTTGGGAAACAGGAGCTGGAAGCAGCATTCCAATTTGAGATATGTCTGCTTGTGTCTCATATGGTAGTGACGATGGTTGCTGACACTATTATTATTTTTTTCTATTTGTTTCTGCCGAGAAAGCTCTTAACAAAGCTAGGAAATTGACTGTGATTGCATTGTGCCTAATACTTTTTTTTTCCTCCCTTGCTGTTATAGGCAGATCTCCCTCATTCCATTGCTTACCTGTCTTGAAATAGTGCTATTTTTGGTTCATGCAGCAGTGAATCAGGGCACATACACATACACACATGCTCCCCCTGCACTTGTGTAGGCGGCCGCTTATGTGTGATGTGCAGATCTGCTGGCATTATGCTGTCAAGTTGTATGTCCTGTTGTTCAGTCTCTTCGGAAATGGTTATGAAGGGAGTTGGGATGCGAAGAAGCGGGGGAGGGAGGTTCAAACTGTCCTGACCTCAGGACTCAGTGTTATTTAATGGTGTCACCTTAGGTTTTGAGCCTCAGAACCGGCTGTCTGACTGTGTGGGCGAGAAGCTAAGGTGTCTTTATTTTTCTCATTTTGTGCCATGGTATAAGCATGACGTGGGAAGTTTGCTGGGCACTGATTCTCAATAATGAGCCTTTGGTCCTGTGTGAGGCACCTTTGGGCAGAACTGGGAACTTATTTCTTCACAAGGAGACACATCCCTGTGATCCTAGCATTTGGGGGGCTGAAACTGGGCAATTTAGCAAGTGTCTGTCCAGGATCAAAATAAAAAAGCTCAGTATGAAGGCCCTGGATTCAGTCCTCAGTACCTCCCCAGAGGTAGTATTTAAACTAGGCATTATATCATGTATCTTGCCTCGGCGTTTTGTTTGGAGACTGTGGGTGAGTGGGGAGAGGCTCAGTGCCAGGCAGCTGCAGATCTGAGTTTCCTCCACTCAGTCACTGTCTGACCTTGGGCAATTTTTTCCTTCTCAGTGGGTTTGAGATTCCCTGTAGCACTGGCATTTTGAAATGCTTGCATTAGGTAACTCCAAGTTCCTGCATTCGAGAGCTTAGAGTACCCATTAGAATTGAAGTTAGAGGGGATAAACTGAAAACACACGAAAAGGAAAATGAAATAACTGAGGGATGATGGGAGAAGCAGGTGGATATGTGGTTGCTGGTATCTAGAGGAGTTTTGCCTAGAGAAATTTTGGCCTAGCTGTGTGGTAAGGAAACGGGGGCTACCGCTGGAATGCTTTTTGACTTTTTGCTTTTGTACTAAGGGCAAAAGGAGCCTAAAAGTCTAGTCTTTGACCTGGGTTTACAACTGAGTTGTATCTTGCAATGCTTTCCCCTCTGGGTGGCTGTCGCATTCTTGCCAGAAAGCCTTTGGAAATGTTAGTGTGCAGAGTGGTAGCAGTATGTTTGTGAATGTGTGTGTGTGTGCACGCGCACTCCTGAGGATATGTACAAGGTAGTGTGGGTGATACTTATGAAGAAACACACCATTGATTTGCACAGGTCGGAAAGGCCTCTTGTGCTAGGGTTTGTGAGGGCTTCAGTGCTGGGATGGATGGCTGCTACCCAGGACAGTCCTCCTACCACCATCTGACCCCCTCAGGCTAGAGGAACAGTTACAGTCAGCCACCGCATCAGTAATTTAGCTGTGGTACTCTACACCTTCCAAATTCACTTCCCTTGGCACAGGGAGGTGGAGGGGCATAGCCAGATGGCGGGTCACTTTAGAGCAGCCAGAAGGGAGTGTGAGGAGTAGAGAACAAAAGGTGAACAGTGTGACATTTTGCTTGCATGAATCCTAAAGGTTTGGCATTTCTCCTTCAGCTGTGTGAGGGCACGCAAAGAGGGATAGTGGGAGAAAATGATAAATGCAATCCAGAGGAGTGGAACCCTGTGCATTTTGATACGTTTTCTCTCTCTCTTTTTTCCTCTCCTGCCTTTTCTCTTAATCTTTCCTAGTCTCTCTTTCTTCCCTCCCCACTCTAAGTGGATGAGAAGTAAGGAAGTGAGGGGTTCTTTGCCTCCTGGATTCGCCCCAGTTCCCCTGGGTAAAGCTCACTATTCTCTTTTGTCATTCCCCTAGGTAGAGAATAAGCTTTTTCTACTAGGAGGGGCAATTTTGGCTCCTAGCTCCCCATCAAGGAATTAAAGAAAATACCCTGTACTAGTATCCTAGCAACTCCTTCATCACTGCGTGCTCACTGAGCTCTAGAAACAGCCTTTTAAGGACCCAGGCAGCACTGACTGGATGAGGGCTGGAGCCCACAAGGGCTTGTGGAGATGCTTTTGGGGAGCAGATAAGAAACAACAGTCTTCCTTGCTTGCAAATACCTAGAAAATATGTTCCCTGCAGACACACAGAGCTTAGCTTTGTCTGGCTATTAGAAATGTTTATCACAAGCCTCAGAGGTTGGATTCCCTCTCCCTGAGGTCAGCTGAGCCACTCCAGCTACCTAGCTTTGGTGCGAAGTCTCCAGGTCTTGAAGTATACTTTTTCTTCCCCACTCAAACTATAGGCTTTAGTAGGAAGAGAGTGAAGTGATAGCTTGGTAGGAACAAACTGCGCAGCACTTTTCTTTTTTATGAAGACAGCCTCCGTCTTTCAGAGCCTGTAACATTTACTTACAGAGTTAGCCCAAATTTTGTTTGTGGCTCGGGGATACTTGCCCAGCCCAGCTGCAGCATAGAATTCGGAGCAGTTGTCTTTACATGATTCAGTAACTTCCGATTGGGAGGGCCGAGCAAGTTGGAAAAGAGTTTATTTCAGAGCTGGTGAACAGGGCTGGTTCAAACTCTTTCTCCCATCTGTATGTTTACACTTCTAGGGCGCAAACGGATGCCAGAAAGCTTATGGGTGAGGTGTTTTAATGCCCTACAGGGAGGCCCAGATTCTGAGCATTTGGCTGTGAACGGGAGACTCAGTGATAGTTGCAGGGATGTTGGTACCACACGTCCTTCTCTAGCTTTTCTGCCATCTCAGCCTGTGATCTCTTTTTGGCTTGTGGAGTGTTTGCTCTGGGCAAGGACATGAGAATTGAGCCCCCCCCGCCCCCAAAAATCCCGCCTCATCAGAAGACCCCATACAAGGCATCTGGACTCAACTCCAGTGGCTTTTTCCCCCAGGAAATGAATGGAGGTGAATCTTAGATTTTCTAATCCATATTTCCAACTCTGCTCCAAATGAGTATCTAGCTTTCCAAGAATCTTTAATTAAAGCTTAGGTCTTCCAGTATGTGCCCAGATTGTCTCCTTCTGTCCATAGGTAGATAGAGCTCTCTAGAGTATTTAATTCATTGTGCTTTGCCCTGGCATCAAAGTACAAAATGAAAAAAATGCTAGAAGGGGGGAGGGGTGCAAGGAGAGAGAAGCCTTAGGAAACAGTCCAGTAATGGCTATATAATAACTTTTGGTCACTGCATGGGCCTATAAAGTTTACCAAATGATCTCACATCCTTTCTAATTTGAACATCACATCAGCCTTGTGAAGTGGGCAGTGATGGTTGCTATTTTAGTTTTACAGATGAGGAGAAAAAGGTCAGAGAGATTGGTAGGACGAGAGTGGGTCTGCTTTTCCAATAGAGATGTGGGAGACTCGAGTTGATCACTCCCAGCTAGTGTGAAGCTGAAAAGGGTCAGGCGGGGAGGGAGGTGTGTGTGAGTCATCCCTGAAGCCATACTTGCCGTCTCGTCTTTACTTGCTTGCATTTTTAGTGCTTTTTAATACCTTTCCTTTATATAGCACTTTTGCATAAAATTCTTCAGTCTGTAAAATCTTACTCTTTTCTTGAATAGGCGTCAGAGTTCCCTTTCTTCAGTCTTATGAAAAAATCACAATTTAGGACTTTAAAGTGAAAGCCAAATATGGCTGTTTAAAGCTAAAAATACAGAATCTGCAATTTTCATGCAGGTGGCCTTCGTTTTGAAGCATACAACAGTACTTGGTTCACGGATTTCTTTCCACAGTTGTGGTCACAAGCCAAGGTGACAGAGAATCGAGTCAAATGCAGTTGTTAGGTTCAATGTTGACTTTTTGGGGAAATTTAATTTGGTTTGTGACCAGAATCACAGAAAGAACTAAGTTTGTGACCTGAGGTACCACCGTATATATTTTTCTATATTTCTTTAAAAATGTAGAACCCAGTGCTGATTATGCTACTCCCAGTGCTACCTGACCATGTAAAAATGAGACTTCCATGCATCCATGAAATGTGTAATAATGCAGCCTTCTACTGGTGCTCAACCCTCACTGAATATTCAGATTATTTGGGCTGTTTTGAAAATACCCATGCTGTGTCCTTGCTCTGGGAGATTCAGATTAAATTGGCATGGGATAGGTCTGAGGTTTTATATATATATATACACACATATATATGTATATATATGTATATATGTATGTATACTATTTTTTTCAATTTACATCTCCCCATAGTGATTAAAATAGGTAGTCAGGGTAAAAAGCCACTATACTGTATTAGGTTTTTGAGCTTGTAGATTGAAACTCTTTCCTGTCTGTCTGGTCCAATCTTCTCTTATGAAGTTAGAATTTTGAACCAGTTTACATTTTTTTTTTGAATCAGACTTGTTAAGTTTTATTTTTTGTTTGGTCCATTATTCTCAATTTTGCCGATTAAATTTTTTTCTTCATACCGTATAAAAAATCAGAAGTTTCTTCTAGTTTGTATCAGATAAATTATTTTGATTTGTCTATTGTTTAGCCTTTCTTGAATTTTAATATTTTTCTTCATGTTTCCCAACAGATTAGCAATCTCTTCTAGTATTACACCATTTCAAAACTCAGTATCAAATTATTAATTCAAAGAAATGTTTAATGTGATTAGGTTAATGTGGCTTCTCTGGTATTTCACCAGAACTTCTTGCAGACAGAGCTCTTAAGATTTGTGTATATCTAGTCAGCCTGGGCAGACTCCATGAGGCTAGGCTGTCATCTATGCTACAAATGTGTTAATGAGAATAGCATCATCTGTGATTTTTTACATGTTTTGTAGGCACCAGGATATGCTAGGTTTATAGCTAAGCTAGCATCTACCAAACTGATGGTCTCAAACTGTTGCTTGGGGTAAATGTGGTTACATGCTCCAGAGTGCCGTTTTCTTTCAGTCCCCACAAACCAGGTGTTTCTTAAATGGATACAGAATTTGTCTGGGGGTCAGTGCCACAACTGTAGTTTCTGTGTCTCATTTCCTTTCTTCTCTTGGAGAAGCATGAAGGATGTAGCATGTGCGTGCGTGTGTGCGTGCATGAGTGCGTGTGTGTTTTCAGTACTGGGGATTGAAACCAGGGAGTACTGAGATACATAGCAAGCCTTTTTTATTTTTATTTTTATTTTTATTTTGAGACAGCGTTTCACTGAGGAGGCCAGTCTGGTCTTGAACTCACAATCCTCATTCCTTTGTCTCTCAGCTTCCCAAGTAGCTGGGATTACATCACTTGTCTGAATTGTTCCCATTAACCCAGTGGTTCTCTACTTTGGCTGCACACTGCAATCATCTGGGGAGTTAATAAGACTAACGATTTCTTGGTCGTGGTTGAACCTTGGCATCAATACTTTTCTAAAAGCTCCTTGGAGGTACTGGGAATGCTCAGTCAGGGGTGAGACTAACTGCTATGGAATGTTGCAAAGTAAATAATATCACAGCTTGAGTCTAGCGCATCAGGTATGTGCACTGGCAAGGTTTGCAGGTGGCGAGATTTTATTCTAGGAGTTGTGGAAGCTTTGAAGTGTTTTAGAGGCTTGTGCCCACTCTGAAATGGACTCAACCCTAGAAAATGAGTAGGCTGGCACTTGTTTGCATTTAAAATACAGTGAGCCTCCTGTCTCTACAAGTTCCCCTGTATCCACAGGTAGAAAATATTTTTAAAAATTTAAAGATGACAAAAATGAAAATACCTATTAAAAACTAATGGAGCATTAAAACTATTTGCATAGCATTTACATTGTATTTAAGTACTATAAATAGGGGTGATTTAAAGTATACAGGAGTAGAGCTATTACCTGGCATATACAAGGCATTGAGTCCAATCTCTTGAACAGAAATAAAAAGGAAAATTAGAAATAAAAAAATAAAGTATATGGAGGAGGTGCACTATTCTATGTGAATAGTACACTACTTTATATAAAGAGCCTGAGCATCTTCAGATTTTGGTATCCAAAAGGAGTCCTGGAGCCAATCTCCTATAGATACCAAATGACGGCTAATCAACTGCAAGATGGCTTGAACCCTTCAGAAGAAAAAAGTCTTCCACATTTGTGGGAAGACTCTATTCATTGCTGAGTAATTTCTAATAAATTATTTCTTCCTTCTGAAATGTATTTTCTTCATCTGCACAATAAGGGTTAGATGGTTTCACCGATTTCTTCTAGCTCTAATAATTTGCTTTATGATTAGTATTAATGTTCAAAATGATTACATATATTATTCAAAACCAGCAGGCAGTCCAAAGATTCCTGTCAGATTTAGAATCAGAATGATTCTGGGGTAATAGATTTGCTTTCTTAAATATATTTGACTTAGGTTTCTTCTATAGCAGTTGAACTTTGGCTACTGAGCAAGGAAGGGAGCCTGACAGTGAGTCGAATACCAGCAGCATAGCAGTTTGGGATTCCACTCGTTAAAGAGACATATCTTTTGAATAATTGAGGATTGGCTCAGATTGGTACAGAAACAGTATCCTAGATCTGGGGAAGCCTAGCAGGTAAGAGACTAGCTGCTGTGATAACCCTGAGTCTTTCCTGAGGTGTTTAGAAGTCATTCACTAAGTTACTACTACTACTATTGATAGTAAGAAGAATTTCAGCAAAGTTCCTAGTTATTTCCTTGGCTATTTTCCCTAAACCAAAAAGGCTTAAAGAGTAAATAATATTCTCAAAGTTACCCAAAAGGAAATGGGAATGACTGACCTAGAACCCAGGACTCTTGTCACCACTTCCTGTAGATTGCATTGAGAATTTGTGGTCAGGATGCAGTCATGACTCTGAGAATTGAAAAGGTCCACTGGCATAGAGCAAAACCCAGGAAAAGCTTTAAAGAAAGGATGATGGGAGCAAATTAGAGGAAAGAAGAGCGGGACTTATCTAAGTGTAGAGCTTTTTTTGTCTTAGGACTCTTCTGTTCTAGTGGCAGGCCCTTGATTGCTCATTTGAACACCGAACACCAAAGTCAAGAGATAGTGACAGTGAGGTAGAAAGACAGCACAGAAGGCAGACTTACAGTAGGGTAAAAACAAAACAAAACAAAACAACAAAACAAAACACTGGGAAAGGCCTCAAGAGCCCTAGGGTTAATCCCTGTTTGGTTTTTTTTTTTTTTTTTTTTGAGACAGTGTCCCGCATTGTAGTTCGGGCTGGGCCTGAGCTTACTATGTAGCCAGGCAAGCCTTGAACTCAGCAATCCTTCTGCCTCTGTCTCCAGAGTGCTGACAGGTGTAAGCCACCACATCCGGCACTGTGATATGTGGTACTGACTTGCTGGTGGGAGTGAGGCACCACGCCCAGTATTGTTGTATGTCATTACTGGGATTGAGCCAGGGACCTTGCACTTGCTAGGCAGGTGCGGGAACCACTGAGTTAAATCTCTGGCCTAATCCCTGATTTTTTTGCTGCCCAATCTTGACCAGAGACTGGACCTCAGTTTCTGTGTGACTGAAGTGAGAAATGGTTTCTATGCAAGAAATATGCTCTCAAAGTCTCAAATGAAAGTTCTGTATGATATAGGGGGAAAAAAAGAGCAAAACAGGCAAAGTGAGTAGTTGGAATGGGCCTGGAGGACAGAATCTAAAGTTCCAGGCAACTATAATTTAGTCACTAAGGGAATTGAAATTAGGAAGGTGGGGTAACTCTGCCCAGATCAACCAAACTGCTGGGGAGATAGGACATCTAGAGATGGATTGGAGATGGGTCTTTATTTAAGTGGCCGGGCTTCCCTGAGAATCACTTAAGGACAGAGATTAAAACACCTGGCAACTCTGCAGCACCCTGTCCCCACCCCTGACCCCCACTTTTTGAACAGGTAAAGAAAATAAGGGAAAACGGGACCCAAGATTACAGTGATGGGCCTGTAATTTTCACTCTTCAGGCCCTTTCTCATTGTCAGCTGCTACCTTGCTGGTAAGGTGCTTATTCTCTTCTCACTTGACTGGCTACTTGAATACTTTTTCAGGGTTAGTTGGAGCAAGTGAACTGAGAAGAGTCTGTAAGAATTAAAAGACGAGAATAAGACTATTATGTAAGCAGCCCTTGGAGTGGCAGGCAGTGGGATGGGAGTGTGGAGAATACGGATTCTCCTTTAGTCCACATTAACTCTCCTGAGGAAGGAAGCTGTGGATGCAGCCTTTTGTTGAGTAGCCGTGTGCCCTGAGGGCCCAAAAGGGGCCAGCATTGTACATACATAGGCAGCTCTGGGAATGGTTCTGGCAGCTGATTTCTCCGCCTGCCTGCCTTCATTAGATGAGGGGAAGCTACACACCTCCATGCCCAGCTGGCTGCAGGAAGGATGTGCTAAGAACCCACCCCCACCCCCTCATAGTGTGGTGCCTAAAGGCAGCGTCTACTTTTAGTTGAACCTCCCACATCCTCTCCTCCGCTGACTCTCTTCCACCTCTCTGTGTGAACTGTGCTGCCTGACGAGGGCTGGGCAGTGGGTGCTTGGTGTTGGAACAGGGGCTCAGAAGAGCTAGGTGTCTTAAGAGGGGAAGGGACTCTGATAATTCTGGCATGGTGAAAAGGCTCAGATCAAAGGCAAAATGATAAGATGGCTTTTCACTTAGGACCGAGAGAGTGGGAGGATTTATTAATTTACTTTGGACTTACAACCAACTAAGATGTTTGTGTTGCAAATCCCGATTGAACTGCACAAGAGGACTCAAGAAGATTTATTAGACAGAACACATGTACAGTCTCCTTACATTTAGAGAAAGCACTAGGGACTAATAGACACTTGATTCTTGACTCCCCTTCTTAAGGATCGCATGCAGTTTTCAGGGGGTTGATATGTTTTCTCACTTGCTGGATCTTTCCTGTGGCCCTGTGGTGTAGGTAGGGCGCAGATTACTTCCATTTTACAGATGAGAAAAATTAAGCCAGATATGAACTGTCATGTAGCTCCTTCCAGCCTGTTTTGGGCTGAAGCTCTAGAAGTTATACTGGCATATAAATAATTTCAGACAGCTTTATCTTCTACAGGAAGGATACTAAAAATCCTGGATCTGATCTCTCACTACAGAGGCTGGGGAACAAGACCTAGAGAGGAAAAGCACTTGCCCAAAGATTACAGTGCATTGATAGGAGTGTTGGAACTAGGACACTGCCTGACAGGGATGAGTCCTTGAACCCACGAGATGTGCAAACCACTGTGGCTTTTCAGGAGTGATTTAATAAATCAGTATGGTATAACAGAAAGCAGATGGTTATTGAACTACAAGTTTTTATCATTTTTAGTTCTGTGACCTTGGGAAAGTCAGTCTCTCACTTGGTTTTCTGTAAATTGGAGTACACAATCTCTGAGAAGCCTTTGAGACAAAAATCTACAGTAACTGTGCAGGGGTCTGCTCTTCAATAGACCTTCCATAAAAATAAAAAGGGACTGCTCTTATGAAATGAGTCACCTTCAAAACATCCCATTGTCTTTATGTCTCACTCTCCAGTGTATCTCAGTGGACTTTTCTCCTCCTGGCAAGGAGAAAAGAAAAGTCCTGTGACTGCTTCATGCTTTGGATACTTGATGGAAAGCTGGTATTTTTACTTTTTTGAACAAGAAGCTTTTATTTACTCCCACCTCCATTCCCTACAGAATCACACACACGTTGCTGTGAACAGCAAGCTATCTTTCTTTCTTCCTATCTCTTACAAAACTAAAAGAAGAGCTGGGAAGAAAGTCAACATTGTGTTTTTAGTACTTTTTCAAGTCCATCAAACTGGAACTGCCTAGGCAGTTACGATTTAAAAATCAGTTTTGGCACCAAATCCTTGGTTAGGATTTTTGATGAATATTACTGGGTTTTCATGGTATAATTAAGGATTGTTTTGGAAATTAAAAGTTTTTGGCCACTGACCTACATAGAACAAACTGATTGTCTTCATCTTTATCTGCATTATTTTATTTGGAAAATGACTGCACCGGGCATGGGGCAAGAAGATAAAAACTGCTGTATAGTTTTTTGTTCTTAACACATTTTTTATCTTCTCCATGACCCTGTGAGTTGGGCAATGCTAAGATTATTCTCAAGACTTGCTTTGATTGGGCAGAGGATGTAGCTCAGTGGCATTGCACCTGCCTGGCAAGTGAAAGGTCCCGAGTTTAATCTCCGGTACCAAAAGAATTGTTTTGATTGACTCAGATTGGTGTTCCTTCGAATAGATAGAGGTATGTTTAATAGACAATGGAAGAGCCCCGCATGTGGAGTTTGCTACTGCAGTCTATCCATACAAACTGACCTTGAGCAGGCGGTGGCGCTACTGAGCTAAATCCTCAGCAAATAATTCATTTTGATGTCCATTCTCTAATTTGGTCTTTTTTTTTTTTTTCTTTGAGACAGAGTCTTTGTATGTAGTCCAGGCTGGCCTTGAGCTCACGGCAGTTCTCCAGCTTCAGACTCCCAGGTGCTAGGAGGCTGTGCTACCATATCCTGCTGATTATTTGTTTAAAATAAAGGTTAAAATGGCAGAGGGATCTAGGCAGATGCCCCCAGATAACTCCAGTCTAGTTACCACTGAACCAGAAATGAGCACTTTGTCTACATCTATAATATGTATAATGTCTATCTTGATAGCATATTGTCTAAGAACACATGTGAGGTCCTGTCAGTGCTAAAAAGTGACCCTAAATTTTACAATCCTTTATGCCCTGCTTAGTTTGGATGTTTTCCCTTTGTAGATTTATCTGTCCTTGTTCTTAAAGAGTACACATTGAGTTTAAAAGCTTGCTTGTTACCCATATCAGCTTTCATAGTCCTTGCAAAAGATGAAGCAGAACGATTGGATATCGCATGTTGTTTTGCCTGGCCTTTAATGGAGATGGTATATCTTTCAGGCTGTATGTTTATTAGTTTTATTCTATTGGCACAGACCACTGTGAAAATGAGTGTGGAATGACCAACAAGTATAGAGATGCAACCAGTAGCTTGCTAGAGAGGGCTTAGCTAGGATGAGACATCTACAGGCACTAATCCACATGTGGACATCTGTGCACAGATTGTTTGTGGTGGTGAGGGGAGTGCCACAATTAATTCATGGTATTTCAATTGAGAAATCAGTTTACTCTGGATGAGAGTAAGGAAGATCTCATACACTTAATTTACTCCCTTACAGTGTTGCTGGGAAAATTGTGGCATAAGGAAAAGCAAGGACTCACCCCTAGTCTTAGAATTAGTTGATTTTTTTTTGAAAGCTTTGTCCTCTGTCTGTTTAGCTCTTGAAAAGAGCACAATTCGAGCTGAGGCTCTTTGTCCTGCTTATGTACAGACTGATTCACATGACTTTAAGGAATGCTCGCTGGCAGAAACAAGTTGTTGGGAAGAGAAATTGATTTAGCCTCATTGCTTGCTCATGCCCTTCTCCACAGCCACATATACAGATTTGGATATGCTATAGTCATATGATATACGCAATACTGCAATACACTCGGATGCATAGAGCATGTTTGTGACACACTGGGCATACACAAGTGGGGCATGCTTTCACACTGACACATCTGAAGCACATACATTTAGCGAAGCATGCAGTACACTTAAATGTCCATAGGATAAGCAGGGCACATATACAGTGAGAATGAGCCATGCTTGTGGACATTTGCATGTGTGAAGAAACCTAGCAAAACTATATACACATATGCACATGCAATACACTGAGATACACATTCAGATATGCTCTTAGCCCCAGGCTACACAATCTTATCCCTGAGAAACACTCTTATGAAAAAATTTAAGAAGAAATGAGTGAAACACACTTGAACACATTCACAGGATCCAGAAATCTCTATGCATAGAATATCCTAGTCATAGGGCCAGTCATCTAGACCTTTCTTGGAAGTAGAGATGGTAGGGAATTTGCCAGAACTTGTGGGCTTCCACCAGTTTTCCCTGACCCCTTTTGTTCTGAAGTCAGGTCTGTGAACTCAATAATAAAATAGATAATAAAATGATGTTGTAGCAGACTAGTGAGACAAGAAAAGCTCAGATTCAAGTCCTCAGACATAAGGCCTGTGAGTTAGCAGGCAAGAATGGAGAAAGCACATTGGTACTGACCAGTACAGAAAACTTGAGCCTGCTCTTTCATCCTAAACCATGATGGAGTGATATGATTATGAAGCAATACCTTAGAAAACCTAAAGTAATTGAATCTTAAATTTTGTTTTCCTTGAAAATGAAATAGCAGAGCAAGTCTGTCTGAATTGTGGGTTAGAAGGGAAGTGGTAGGATGCCTAAAGGAATACCCCACTTGGCAGTGGCCCAGCCTCTCCTGTGTTAGTAGTGGCTTCAGAGACCAGACACGTCCTTAATGACCACAACCCAGCCCCTCAGTGCAACAGCTTGGGCCATCTGGCCCCACTAATGAGTGGCTGCTATATTTAGAGTTCCTCAAGCTAGAAATCAGGTCATGGTGTCCTGGGGAAACCTTTCTGGCCCTTGGTACCAAAGGCTGGAGCTGGAACGAAGGTACTATTTCTCAATCAAGGATGGGAAGTAGTGAGAAAAGAAATCAGAATCTGCCAGGCCTACCGCAGATCAGCAGACCTAGGCCTTCCCCTGGGTTGACTATAGAAGCCTCATGACCACATCTCAGCCTTGGTATTGACGTCAGGATACATGAGTTGCACTTACTACTTTGCTTCTTAGGCTATGCCTCAGTCAGGTTCTACTCTTATTAGTCTTACTGGTCTCCTGTTAAAGCCAACATTGTTAACCTTGGAGAATGTCAAAGCTCAGATTTGCCAAGAAGAAAACGCTTTGGAGATGAACATTTTCTTCATCCACAAAGCTTGTTTTTATGAGAGTCACTCATTGTGGCTGACTTATACCAAAACAGCCATAGAAAGCAGGGCTAACAGGGGAGCCAAGGGAAGGAACCTTTGTGAGATCCGGAAGAGGATGTTTATAATTATGTCGGGTCCCTCACCTATACAAATGCTTTGCAATGCTGGCAAAGAAAACATATTTGCAACATTTAGGTGATTAGATAGTTTGTGAATCCCCAATAGTGATATAAAGGGAACCATCATGGGCAGGGACTTCTTCAAGCAAGGCCAGGCTGCCAACTCTGGCTCTTCGAGAGTAACTAATTTCTAAGTGTTTGTGCTCATGGTAATTTCATCTCTTGTTGATGCAGAGGGATGAAGAGCTAGATTATGTAGTTCACCCTCATATCTTCCCCCTAGACACTATAGAGAAAATATCCTTAAGTCTCCATTTTCTGGTCTTATAAAATAAGCCCAATTGTTATGTCTTATGGTATTTGGGAAGTACAAGAATATATTGTGGCAAAGAACATGGGAATTATCTTGTAAAATGAGAACAGTGAATCTGGGTGTGGTGGTGCCTGCCTGTAACCCCAGCACTGTGGAATGCTGAGGCTGTGGAGTAGTGAAAGTTTGAGCCCAACCTGGGCAATTTAGTAAGACCTTGTGTCAAAATAAAAACCACAAAGGGCTAGGCCTATAATGCAGTGAAATGGATGTTGGTTCAATGTCCATTACTGCACAGATAAAAATTGAGCATGTGCTGCTATTTAGGTTGCTCATTTCATCCAGGTTTTAACTAAAGATAATTTGGAGGGAACTGAGGAGCTTATCCATTATCTTCACTTAATTTCTCTACCTCTTCACACACCATTCAGTTAAGCCACTGTGTCCATTTTACAGTTGAGGATACTGAGAGTCAGATAAGGGGACAGTGAGACTGGGGACACAGCATTAGGTAACAATGGATTTAGTATTAGAAGCAATGTCTTTGGACTCTGGACCTAATATACTCTCATAGTCCCAAGCTGCCATTCAGTGGTTCCTAGTGCTAAGGGAAGAAATGATTTAAGTAAATGTACATGAATGCATAAATTTTTCCATTACATTTGGTGAAAACAGGGAAAGAAGAGGCTTAATGGGGCCCAGCCTTTTCCAGTATTTTTCCTGCTTGCTCATAAGAGGCACACTGATTATCCCTCTCTCCCTGACAAAGGCCCGCATGTCTCACTCATTTCTTGTATGTCAGAAGCAGCGGAGCATCAGAGAAGATGCTAAACTGTTGTGAGAGGGAATTGTGCTGCCTCTGGAGGAGGATCTATGAGGCACTTGATCTGCCTCATCCATTCATCTCTTCACAGCTTGCTGGGTACGGAAGCCGTGTGGGGCTGACCTGTCTAAGGGTAGGCCAGGAGAAACTATGTTTGAGGGTTGACCTTTAGAAGATTTTGCCAAGACCTGAGGGATTAGATTGTGGATATCCAGAAACCAAAGCTGAGAGGCCTTAGAGACCACATGAGCCGACTCTTTCCTGGCTTTAGTTTGAAGATTAAAATTCCACTGGACTTACTTTTCCTCTCTTTGGGTGTTCTTACTTTATATTCCCAAAGGCTCTTGAGCTGGGCCAGATTTCAATAGAACCTTTGTAGCTTGTTTATTTCTGCCACTCTGCACTCAAGAGAGGAGAGGTAGGCACATTGAGTCACAGTGGTGGGAAGTAGGAGAGGGGAATCCAGAGGTCAGGCTTTGGGAACTAAGCCTTTTGTGTCTTTTCATCTTTCTTGCTGCCAATGCATTATTTTTTGATCTCCACTGATTTACTACTGAAGCTTCACATAATCTGTTGCTATTTTCACTTATGCTATTAAAAACTTCAGAATGACTATAGTACTGACCCTTCTAGAGGATTAGATGAACAAAAAGGGACTAGAGGGTTACAGGGGACAGGTACCCAGGTACCTTTTTTTTTCCTTCAAGTGTTTCTGTGTGTGTGTGTGTGTGTGTGTGTGTGTGTGTGTGTATGTTACTGGGGATTGAACTCTGAGCCCTTGTGCTTCCAAGGTAGGAGTGGTACTACTTGACCCAAGCGGTACTACTTGACCCAAATCCCCCGCCCTTTTCTTCAAGTTTGAGAAAGCAGGGAGGTAAATAGGGAAGAGTTAGCTGCCACAGCCCTATCAAGAAAGAGCCATACAATTTTCTCAGCTCACTTGACCTTAGACACTTAGACACCTCATTTTAAATTTGTTGGTTTGAAGAGAGAATACATGGTTCACAATTCAAAAGGTACAAGATGATAAACAGTGAAAAGTCTTCTTTCCCTGCCCTCTACCAGCTCAGCTTCTCTCTGCACAGGTCACCAGTGAGTACTTCCAGATAAATATGTTATGGATATATAAACAAATACATTTTCCTCTCTACTTCTTATGGTGATATACTATACACATTGTTGTCTACCTTGCTATATATTGGAGGTTCTTTGCCTGAACTTCATTCAATCATGTCTACTAGGGCTGTGAGGGTGTGCAGTGGAGAGCGGCATTCAGGAACACTCGCTGGAGAGTAAAGCTGCTTCACTTCTGATTCTGGCCCTGTGTGACCTTCATCAATCAGTTCATCTCTCTGAATGTTCTTTTCCTCATCCTAAACTGAGAAGAAACGTCAGTGTGTGTGAAAGCATGGATTTATCTCTTACACATCTTAAGAATTCAGTAATTGTTAGCTATTTTTTTTTTCTTACAGGAAAAAATTGGACCATGAGTTAAAAGATCAGGCTTTTTTTTTTCTGGCCTCTGCTTCTGGGGAATCTAAGTGACTTCCTTCGTCTAGGCCTGTTTTGTCATCTTTAAAATGGATCCCCTTCTTTCTCTGCTTTTCTCAGAATTTCTCTAAGAATCTAATGAGCTCATAAATGTGAATACAGTTTTGAAACTATAATATGCTAAACAGATAGAAGAGGTCCTGCTTAAGTTTTGGGGAGAAGACAGTGTGGGTCACTTGAATTCAGTGGTCTACATTGGCTGGAGGAGGCACTGTTCTTGCTTCTGCTGTTGGAACGCAAAGCTATCTCTGTACTGGGCACCACCCTTCCTCAGGCCAAAGTCTACCTACTTGCAGAGCTGGACACAGAGGTGCAGCTTTCTAATCACAGCTTCTAAAGAGAAAGACAGACGTGCAGAATGTAGGCGATATCACAAGTTCAAGGCCAGCCTGGGCACCTTAGCGAGACCCTGTCACAAAATAAAAAGGGCAAGAGATATAAATCTGTGGTGGAGTGACTGTCTGGCACATGTGAGCCCTGGTTCGATCTTCAGTACAAAAGACAACACAAAGGAGGAAAAAAAACCCTTTTGAAAAGCAAGACAGCAGCATAGTTCAAAAATAATGTCAACTTTATTTCATTTATTTATTTACTTAGGACCTGTTCGCAGTACATGAAGTTTGTGTTCACCTTAGGGAGGTGAATGTACTTAACATACTTTGATTCTTTTTATTTCCATTCCCCTCCTCATGGTCATCTGACCCCTCTGTGGCTCTAGATCACCTTTCCTCATTTTATTTAATGTTATTGTCATGTTTTAGTTCACGTTTGAGCCATATAATGCCTGCATTTATTGTGGGTATTTGGTATATGCACATGACACACGTTAAATCCTTTTAGAATTCCTTTCCATCCCCCTGCTCCTCACCCTTGGTCTCATGAAACTTTTACCATTTATGGAGGATCTGTCTTCTTAATTCCTTTCATCAGTCTTTTATTTTGCTCATTATTTGTACTTCGCATTACTCAAATGAAAGAATGGTATTTAAGTTTATATGTTAGATTTATTTCACATAGCTTTCTATCTGAAATGACCAGATTCATCTAGCTCAGAAAAGAGCTACATCTGTTCAAGTTCATAACAAGATGTCAGTAAACCCAGCTTAGAGCTCTTTCTTCCTATGCCATTGTGTTTTCTACTATCATTTACGTTTTAGTCTGAATTTGAATTGGAGATTATCAAGCAAAGCTATCTGGTGATAAGAATGATTCTGGAAATACTTCCTCAGCATTCATCCTGAGTTTTTCATATTCTTTAATTTCCCAGAGAAGCCAGACTTCTTTGGGAACCTTAGGGGAAGAACCAGTAGCAAACTCTTAATTTAGTTACTGCAGGAATAATGTCTATGGAGCTGTGGGAGGAAAAAGCCCCACAAATATCTAAAACAGTATCTCTGAGTACAGCTCAGGGGGAAAATTGCAGAAATTCTTTATGTATTGAATTGTTAATATTACTTTTTTTTTTTCGAGACAGGGTCTTGCTTTGTAGTTCAGGCTAGCCCTGAGCTCACTTTGTAGCCCAGGCAAGCCTTGAACTCAGCAATCCTCCTGCCTCTGCCTCCCGAGTGCTGGGATTACAGGCGTGAGCCACCTTGCCTGGCAATATTACTGGTTTTAAACTGCTATTTGTGTGGCAATTTGTATAAAGCATATACTCTTTGTATTTAAATACTGGGATAAGTATTTTCTTATTTGTTTATTAAAGCTTTTATTATTTACATATGAAGTTTACAACATAATGTGCTAATACGGGAGATATGTAACTCTTAACCTTCTAGATGTCAGTTGTGCTGAGCTTGTGTCTTTTGAAACTGAAGAATGAATTCCAAGGGACAGTGGAGGCTAAGAGTAGGAAAAGTTTATGTTGAGGTTCCTGAGAGATGGGAGAGGTTCCAAGTAGGTTGTCGCCAGGGCCCTTTGTCGGGATAATTCACACAGCAAAGTGACAATGTGGATACAATGTGGGTCAAACTGCCATCAACCTAAAGTATTATAAATATAGCTGCTTTGGTAATACTGGTCCAATAGGAAATGAGTCACATTGCAAGGGTACATGTAGAGAAAAAAGGCATTTTTGGGAAGGGATGGGTCCAGATGCTCTGGTCACCCACTTGGGTGACTGAGGCCTATCTAGACCTACTGGCCCAGGTGGTGTTAATTATAGAATAATTCAAGTTACTATTTATTCCTTAGAGAGATATGCAGTCCTAGCCATTGCTTCTCTGTTTTGAGGTCTGGTCTTCAGATGTGCCTCCAGCCACACTTCTGTTGTCATTATTTTTCACTGGCTTCCTTGAGAACCCAGTTCCTGACTGTATATTAATTTCTATCTAACGTAGCTAGTTGTAAATAGTAGGATGCATACATATATGTATACATATATATATATGCCCTCTCTGGGTTGTAATGACTCCCCTGGTGACACATTTCTTCAGAAATGTGTGGTAAGTCTGAGCTTTGTAAGCCCTATCCTGGGTGGACATACTGAGACTTGATGATGGCATATATATATATATATATATATATATATATATATATATATATATATATATATTAAAATAATAGGAAACAAATTGACACCTATCATTGGGCAGTTATTCTTTTTTAATGAAAGGAGCAGGACAAGACAATAATCAGTGAAAAATCTTTCCTTGCCCTCTAGCAGCCCAGCTTCTCTCTTCAGAGGGCACCAAGTGTTTTTGTTTTTCAAAATAGGATGTCATAAACTGGTACAAATTCTCAATATTGTGTGTGATTGTGATGTCTATATATAATGTATCAATAAAGATTCAAATAAAAAATAGTGTAGGGTGCAAAAACAATTGACATACATCCTTCTAAAAGACTGTAGGCTTGGCATCTAATACTAGCTCTGGGGTTGACTAAATTAATAATTTAAGCAACTTTTCGGGGGAACCTTAGTCATCTTTCATGTGAAATGGAGGACTGAACTGGTTTTGATAGCTCTTTTGAGTCTCCAATCTTGATCACCTCTGAGTAAAATATCATTATCTTTCAGGCTCCTGAGTCCTGGGTTGAGTCAAGAAGAGTAGCTTCAAGGCCTGGCACTTACTGGATGCTTTCTTCCCCAGTCAGCCTTGAGTCCCCTCCCTTCTTCACCCCCATCTCTACCTAGCACAGACTGGAAGAAGCAAGCATGGTTCCTGCAGACCCAGACTTAGTGCCATCCCTCCAGGACCTTGAGGGTAGACCTGATTTTACGCCTCTTGTGTCTTGTCTGGAACCCTGAATTTAGATGTTGTATCACTTGAAGTCTTTACAACAGTGTCTGAGAGGGAGCCAAATAAATCATCCAGCTTGAGTCACTGGCTCACTTTAAGAGACAGTTGTTGCTCACTGAATGCCCCTGCCCTCCATTCATCTACTGTGTAATGAATGTCAGCCAGGAACCCATGACTGTAAGACATTTTGTCAGGAGAAACATGGTCCACTCCTGAACATTAAAAGCTGCTGACAGAGACTAGAAATACTACTTGATGTCTTGGCCTTAGCAACATGTTTTTTTTTTTTTTTTTTTTTTTTACTATCAGCTAATAGGTAGAGGGATGTCAAAGGACCACTAGAAACTATCTTCTACTTTTTGAAGGGCTATTTAGATGCAGACTTCCTCTCTGGGTTGTAATGACTCCCCTGGTGACATATTTCTTTGGAAATGTGTGCTAAGGCTCAGCTTTGTAAGTACTAATGTAGGTGGACATACTGAGACTTGAGGATGGTATAAGTTGATTAAAATATACTTTTCCTTCCAATTCTCCGGACAGGAGAGGTCACAGTACTCCTGACTAAATGCTGCTTTTGTTCTCATCACCTTAGAGCAGATGGCCCCATTTAGATATTAGAACCTTTAATTCCTACCTGTCTCCTCCCCTGATCCTCCCTCCACCTACAGCCTTCCTAACATGGCGTCTGTCAAACGGATAAAAAATGACTTTCCCTCTCTTTGTCTTGCCCACCCACCCTCTGGTGTTGATGAGTATAGAACTACTCATGTGGGAGGCATGGAGGACAGATTCTTCATTTAGTTTTAGCCCCCCCCCTTCCTACCATTCTGGAAACGTAGAGTATCCCTACCCCCACCTGCCTAGGAAACTCCATGGCTGGGCTTCAAGTCATAGTCCAAGAAAAATGAAGGCTTCCAGCACTGGTCCCAGTGGAATCACAGAAAAAAAAAAAAAACCTTACGTACTCAGGTACAGGACCCAAGGTTGGTCAAGCTTACCTCAGGGACTTGAGGCTTTTGAGCTGCTCTAGGTTTCTTGTGGTCTGTTCTTATCTCAGGGGATGAAGGCATCAAGAGACCCCAGTAGGTGACTGGAGCTTCAGTGTCCAGCTGAAGGGCATGACACTCTGAGCAGGAGCATTTTTGGTATAGGGCTTGCTCAACAGACAAGAAAAGGTTAGAGCCAACCTTCAGTTTGTCATGGCATATTTTTGACTTAGCAACTTTTTGAAAGGCATTACTGAGTCTGCTGTTGTTGTTATTATACTAATAATTTCTCTCTTGGACTATTGCTGGCTTAGGTAGATTACACATAGCTGTAGTGAATAGAGTTTAGATTGTAAATGATGCTAAGACATTCTATTAAGGCCAGTGGTGGCATCAGGCCAAGGGGCAGGAAAGAAGGAAGAGCGGGCAAGGCTTCTTGAGACTGACTGGGAAAATTTTTTTCCATTCCTCAGTCTTCCTGGAACCTCACATGAGACAGGCAGACCTGGAGGAGTTTCAGAGATTCTAGTTCCTTGTGACTGGTCCAGTACAGTGAAGGGAAATTCTTGCTATGCATTCTTGGCCCCCAAAAGACAATCTATTTCAATATAAATGATTAGAATCACTGGGACTGCCTGTTAAAATTCTTGGAGTGATTTGGTGCATAATTTGAATGGGGGCCCACTTTAAGGATCTCCACTGTATTCATCTTTCTGTGCCTGGCTCATGGGTCAGAGGTGATTGAGAGGTGTCAGATACTCCTAGCACAACTTGTCAGGACCTCCTAAGACGTTTTAAAGGTATAAACCGATGTTTATCAGTTGGGAGCTGCTGTGGTGTGGGAGACATCTCCAGTCAAGCAGCTAATGACTGGTTTTCCATAAGCTTACCTTTCACTCTCATATGTGTAATCCTTGGCCCATTTGGCTACATTATCTTTTTAAAAATTTTTTAATTAATGAATTTTTGTAGTACATGAAGTTTACATTCATCCTAGGGAGTAGGTATATATAATATACCTTTTTCTTCCCCACTCACTGCCTCCTTCCATCTCTAGATCCCCTTTCCATGTTTTGTTTTTGCCATTATTTTTAGTTCATATTTTGGCATTTAATGTTTACATTCATTGTGGGCATTTGGTGTATTTGGATGATACATCTTAATTTATTTTTACTTTCCTTCGCCCTCTCTTCTCACTCTCAGTCTCTTTGACCCTTTCCCATTTGCAAAAGATCTATCTCACTGATTCCTTCTATCAGTCATTTATTTTCCTTTTTCTTTGCACTTTGCCTTATTCAAATTAGATGATGATGTATTATTAGATATATGATGTCTTTCACTCTTTTGGGAGGATAACATTCTCTCCCTTGACAACAGCAGACTCCTAACAGTGTGAACTTTGAGGTAGCAATTCAGTGTTAGTTCAGAAAAACTTTGGATCCATTTGATTTAGTGCAGTGGTGGCAAACCTATGGCCTGCATGGTACTTGTGTTTCTTTTAAGATAAAAGAGGTTAATGTATGAGCTGTTTTTGTGAACTAAAACCTCAGTATTAAGGTTGAATTGCAGTGTTGCACTTGCAATAATTAAGTGGATTTGGGGTTGCAGTGTAGGCACTTGTCTCTCAAGGGTTTGCCATCACTGAACTAGTGGCTGAATTTTCATACCAGAAGCTATTGCTAATATCCAGACCAATCGAAGAACTCTCTTTCTCTCACCTTTTTGATTACCATTATAGCTAAGATAACCTTGCGACTTTCTTTTGAAAGAGGTATGGGAAGAAACCCTTTACTATACTCCTGGAATGAATGAGAAAATGTCCTGAAAGGCATCATACCCTACAGGGATGAGTATTCCAAGTTTTTAGGTCCTGGGGAGTACAAATTGGCTTGTGACCAGTTTACATATTGGTCTTTAGATCAAATGGTTTGTCTTTCTCTTGTGGAGGCTGAGCCTGATCTAGGCTTACCTTTTCAAATCAAGCTGGTTTGGCTGAGTATTGTTTCTGCCATGTGTAGCTGAAGCCATTAGTAGATACTCATTTTAGTAAAGTAAAAATAGATGGCATGATTGGACATTGACTAAACTGATGCCTAATGAATCACAAAACAAATACCCAAACTAGAAAAAAATAATTGATCTTGTCATGGAAAGAGAGATTTGAATACTGGCTTTCAGCATACCTAAGGCTATCAATTGAGTGCATTCACTATTCTATTCAAAAATAAAATTATTTAGTTATGAGACACAGCAACATTCAGATTGGAGCTGGAGCTAACCAGATATGAACCAGATATGTTAAGTCCTGGTGAAAATAAATAGTAGTGCTTCTAATTTTTTTCATACTCATAGTAGAATTTTTCAAACTTGGCATCTCTTTCCCTTTCTTTGGTGCCCATATTATGTAAACAATTGCTTTGGCCATATAGAATGTTTTGGAACCTTACAGAAATGCCAATTCTATTGCTCTAATTTTCTTAGAGCTTTCTTGATTTTAGAGTTATAGAACTTAATACAGTTCGGAGATAGTATTGTTCTTTGTGGATTAAGCATATGTTTTTATGTCTAATATTCACAAGTCTACACTTTGGTTGTTTGGCAATAACATTTTTTATATAACTTTAACTTCTCCAACTTTTTGTTGTCTTCTTCTTCTAAATACAAATTACCAAAAGAGGTCTAGGGAGAGAAGATATATAAAGGATTCATAAAGGAAGAGATTAAAGAGTAGGTGAGCTAAGATTACATAGGCAGAACAAAGCAACCTAACTCCAGTGTTTTTATGCTTAACTATTGGTCAAGGGTATGGATGAATCAGAAGCACATTGATAGGATCACATTGGCCTATTTTGGTTTCGCTAAAATGGAAGGTCTAGGCTGGAGGTGCAGTTCAGTGGTAGAGAGCCTGTCATGTTTGAGCCCCTGTTTTTTTCTCTCCAGCACCACACGTACACACATGGGCACACATGTACATAGATACACAAGAAGAGGAGGAGAATGTATTTGACCCCTTAGAGGTGGCATGGGTTTTATTAAGAGGTGGGAATAGATTAAGAAGAGCTTTGTTATGGTGGGGAATTAGTGAAATATTCTAAGCATGGAGAGAGACATCAGCATATTGTGGTTACATAATCAGGTTAAAATCAGGGTACATGGCTATGATAACAAGTATATCTATTTGTGGGATAAAATATTTGAACTTAGAGTTATCCTGCGAAATCTGGATGAAAAAGAATGTGATTCTATTTTGTCTTAATAACCCTTTCCTTTTATTCATATAAGATGTATTTTTCACTGCGAGTGAGAAACAGTGTATGCCCTACTCATTTGTAAGTATAAATAAGAGCCAACTTCCCTGGTGACTGGAAATTACAGTTAGAAGTCACAGTAGCATTGTGCCCTGACCCAGAGCTATTTGTGTGACTTGTTAGAGTAACCAAGCACCCACTCTTGGCTTTATGTTGGGCCTGTAGGATGAAGAGTGGAGACAGGTGGGAATTAGGGCTTTTGGTGCTAAGAGGAACATAAATCAGGTTGGGAACAGAATTTTTTTTTTTTTTTTTTTTTTTTTTTGCTTTTTGAGACAGGGTCTCGCTTTGTAGTTCAGGCTGGCCCTGGGCTCACTATGGTGCCCAGGCAAGCTGCCGCGAACTCAGCAATCCTCCTGTCTCTGCCTCCCGAGTGCTGGGATTACAGGCGTGAGCCACCACGTCCGGCATTGTGGTATGCGGTGTTGATTGCTGGTGGGCGTGTTTCCACGCCCAGCATTCTATGTGGTTACCGGGGATCGAACTCAGGACCTTGCGCTTGCGAGGCAGGCGCCGGAACCTCTGAGCTAACCCTCCGGCCCCCAGAATTTATTTTTTTTTTGAGACAGGGTTTCACTTTGCAGTTCAGATTGTCCCTGAGCTCACTATGGAGCCCAGGCAAGCACTGAACTCAGCAATCCTCCTGCCTCTGCCTCCTGACTGCTGGGATTACAGGCGTGAGCCACCACACTAGGCATTTTGGTATGTGGTACTGATTGCTGGTGGGTGTGAGTCACCATGCCCGGTACTGTTACATGTGGTTACTGGGGACTGAACTCAGGGAGGACCTCACGCTTGCTAGGCAGGCACCAGAACCACTGCGCTAAATATCTGGCCCAAAAATATACACTACTTTTTTTTTTGAGACAGGGTCTTACTTTGTAGTTTAGGCTGGCCCTGAGCTCACTGTGTAGTCCAGGCAAGCCTCAAACTCAGCAATCCTCCTGCCTCTGCCTCCTGACTGCTGGGATTACAGGCATGAGCCACCACACTAGGCATTTTGGTATATGGTACTGATTGCTGGTAGGTGTGAGTCACCATGCCCGGTACTGTTGCATGTGGTTACTGGGGACTGAACTCAGGAAGGACCTCACGCTTGCTAGGCAGGCACCGGAATCATTGCACTAAATATCTGGCCCAAAAATATATACTACTTTTTTTTTTTTTTGAGACAGGGTCTTACTTTGTAGTTTAGGCTAGCCCTGAGCTCACTGTGTAGTCCAGGCAAGCCTCAAACTCAGCAGTCCTCCTGCCTCTGCCTCCCAAATGCTGGGATTATAGGCGTGAGTCAACATGCCCAGTATTGTTGTATGTGGTTAGAGATTGAACCAGGGACCTTGTGCTTGCTAGGCAGGCACTGGGAACACTGAGCTAAATATCCAGCCCAGGAACAGACCCTTGATATACCTACTACTAGAAGACCTTATCTTGGCTTTCTTTATATAGCTCTGTATCTTTGATCTTGTTGATCAGCCCCTAGTGCTTGAGACTCTTTTCCTTGGCTTTTGTGAGATTGTAGTCCTTGGTATGCTAATGATGTGTTGACAACTCCATTTAGGCCTTGTGCCTCCATCTCTTCTTCTGTGCCTCATTTATTATCAGAATTTCTCAAAGTATGTGACCTTTTTTCTTTGCTATTTCTTACTGGGAAATCTTTCTTATAATTTGTCCCGAGCCACTGACACCCAAACCTATTTATATCTGTCTTTCTTTATCCTACTTGAGCTTTAAACCTATGTACATGACCTGTTGAGTCACTACATTTTTTTTTTTTTTTTTGAGACAGGGTCTCGCTTTGTAGTTCAGGCTGGCCCTGAGCTCACTAT
>PVIC010016961.1:0-33258 GCA_004025085.1 Thryonomys swinderianus
CTTATAGAAGGATATAGGAAAAGTTAAAAAGAATAGATTAGAAATGCATTCAATTAGTAACAACCTCTTGCATCGCTGCCCATCTGCCTAAGTGGAAGTTGAGTTTTCCACTACTTATCCTTTAATAGTAAAAGAAACCCTTTAGTATGCTATATGTTAGAATTTTCTGTATAAAATTCCCCAGCTCCGTTGCTTTAATTAGTAAACATGCATATGACATTCAGAAAGGTGGTGTACTGTACAAGAAGCAATAGACATACTGGTAGTTGACCCATCTCTCCTTATAGAAATTGACCTTCACTATGACCTTCAGTGTGCAACCTTGGGCATTTTGCTAAAACTTTTTCTGAGCTTCAGTTTTCTCATCTGGAGACCAAAGTAATTGATCTTAAAATCATTTTCATTTCTGAAATTTTATTACTTTATAATTTTTTAGTTATTCCCAAAGGAAAGTATATGATTTATGTCTGTTCACATTAAAAAAGCCTTTTTCCTAGATTTGTTTCAGATATTCACCTAAAAATCATCTATGTGAGACAATGTCTTTTAAAACATTTTCTTCAGATCTTTTCCTTCATATCTTCCAGTGACCTTTCATTTTCACTGTAGCTTCTTTTATCCTCTCTTGTCTGACTACAGTGAAACCATATTTACTTTCCCTTTGCTAATGCAAATTCTGCTTCCCAGCTCTTCCTGCCTTTGTTCAGTCTCCACATGAGGCTTCTCACCCTGCCATATGAAAGTCACTCTCACCAAGCATATCTCCCTAATCTACTTTTATCTGTAAAGTGGATTATGAAACTTTTGAATAAAAGGTATTATACCAGAACATGCTGAACTGCATAGCACTTAACTGTTCTGAAGGAAAGAGCTCTATTCATGACAGTGTTCAAAAATAGGCCTGCATTTCAGGAAAGAAAAATGAACTAGGCTGGGAGAGATTGGTTTTTCCTAGTAGGGGTTACTACACTTTTTATAGCATCTTGGTTGGTTAGTAGGGAGCTTTGAAAAAAATATCAGCATGTTCTTCCCTATCAGCTGCTAGTTTAGGTCACTTTCAAAGAAACCCCCTGTGTATTCAGAATCCTAACCAATTCACAACCCCATGATTTTATATTATTGTGCCAGGCACATCTGTAGCTTAGGCAGGTTTTATCTTCCCACCATGTTACTTTTTAACTTTAATCATCTTAGTGCCTGGAGGTCAAAAGCTTCTTCCTTTTTTTTTTTTTGATATTGAAAGAGAGTGAACCTACTTGTCAAATTTTCTCAGCATTCTTTTATCTAATTGCCCTATGATCATCTCCAAAATGTTCTATCTTGCTTTGCTTTTTCCATAAAATAAGTTTTCCCTGTCAACATAAGTTTTCACTGTCTTATCATTAAAACAGGATCAGAGAGTTTTTCTTTTTCTTCAGAGCTGAAAGAATAAAGATAAGATCTGATAAAGAGATCATTTAAGGAAAACAAGTTTCCTGGATTCATCTGCATCTCAAAACCAAGTAAAATTATGCAGCTTATTTTTCTGACTGTATTATTTTAGATACCACCCAAGTGAATCTATTGGATAGTATTTTGTACTGAGTCCATTCATGGTTTCTTTATATTAATATTATAATTATAATTACTATTATATTATAATTAACATATTTGCTTTTCTCTTTTAGAAAGAATGCCATTGCCTAGAATATAGAGGTTAATCGCTTCTCGGCCTTTTGGCTAAGATCAAGTGTAGAATATAGAGGTTAAATAATGGAAGGTGCTTTTACTTAAGTAGTCTTGTGCAGAATTAGGTATATATGTATGTATGTATGTATGTATGTATGTATGTATGTATGTGTGTATGTATGTGTGGGAAATGGGAAGGGAATGTAACTGGAACCTTTGGATTAGGTTCTAGACTCCTGCGAGTTGACAGCACACAGCAAAAGAGTTAATAATTAGGCAGAGGTGAAGCTTAGAGAAGCTGAGCTTGGTCTGATCCAAGCAAAGACCCCAGACCCCAGCCTGCCACACCTTTTATTACAAACATTCAGGAAAAACCCAGGAAGGCAGAGCAGACACCAACTATTGTCCTAGAGATGTTACGTAGATGACGATCCCCCAAGGCATGGCAGACACCGCAATGGAGAACTTATATAGGTTCTGGTGTAGTTCCACCCTGAAGCATCACGGGATGTGGGACCACCAGGGTCCTTGTACTAGGGGCAAAAATGAGTTAAAGCCAAAGTCCATCTGTAGGCAGCCAGGTCTGGTCACAGTTTCAACCCTGCAATTTATTTCTCCCAAACAGGATTGTTCCCAACATGTATGTATTTTAATACATTGAGTTTATTTGTACATTATAGGAATTAAAATCACTTTCCTTACTGAGAATTTGTACCTGTAGATGGTATATTTTTGTTTCTGTTTTCTCCCATTTCCCTGCCCTCCCTTCAAACACCCTACACACTCTATATACATAAGCTTTGTTTCCATTATTTCATTTTTACCATCATGTTTTTTCTTTCCCTTCTTTGCTTTCCTCTGCTCCCTCAGTCCCCTTCTCCTTTTTTTCATAATTATTTAATGTTTTTAGATATATTCATTCTATTGCTAACAAATTATTATTTAAGACCTGAAAGGGCAATGATAATTGTTAGTTTGGGCAAATTGGTTAGGTATCGGAAACTAAGTAAGTTAGTAACATGACAAGTTTAATTTCTCATATCAGATTGTTGGATAGGTTGTGTTAAATTGAGAGAAATTTGATCTGATCCTGTCATGCTTTGCCTCTTAAATGCCCTCCCAAAACTCATAGGCTAAAGTGTTTGACCAGCATCCTCCAGTGCTTTGTAGTGGTAGAACATTTGGAAGCTGGGTTCCAGCATGGCCTGTGGAGTTGTGAGCTGTCATTTCTTCATCTCCTTCTCTGCTTCCTGGCTGCCATGGGGTGAGGAGCTTTGCACTGCCATGTGCCACCTACCATAATGTTCTGTCTTGCACACTGCTGGAATGATCCGGCTAATCTTCCTCACTTTGAAGATTCTGAGACTGTGAGTCAATTCTCCCTTTAAATTGACTTTCTCAAATAATTTACCACAGGCATGGGAAGCAGACTAACAAAATGAGATTTTGGTGGGAATCTGGCAGTGTCCATTCTCAACTTTTTTCTGCAATGGAGGTCCCCAAACTTTATCTATAGACCACCACTACCACCCTCACTTTCCTTCAGTTTTAAGGTGGCCATGATTTATCTGTAAGATGAAAATGTAAAAAATTTTAGAGCATCTTATGGATCATCTTCTTAAGGAAATATGCTTAAATTTACCTCTCTCCTAAAAGCTGCAAAATGGGGAAAGGCTCTTAGATCTTGGAAGAAAAAAAAAGTCTTTGAATCTGTCTGTAAATGGCCACATATCCTGCCTCTTCATAAGTGGGAGTGAAATTTTTATGTGGGAGTGAAATAAAAATTTCCCTTAGTCAATTTATTATTTATTTATTGTAATTATACAGTGAAATAGGAACTATGAATATGAATTAGAAATTTAACTGTAATTTATAATATACTCAGAAAAATAAAGTCACTTCAGAAGGTGTTTACTTATTTATATGAAAGAAGTCACTCTTCAATTACAATGGCATAATGGAATTTTTCTTTCCTATTAGTAAGTTTTTTAGGAAGGAATGCATTAATTTGGATTTAACAGTCTGCCACTAGAATATAAATTGTATTATTATGTCTATTTGGATTTTTTTCTGTTTCTTTTAAAAGTTTCTTAATAAAATTTTACGATTAAACACCTTGGTTTCATAGCCTTACTGGAAAAAAACTGACACAGAAGGTACATATTTAATATGTTCAAGCTGTTTAGTTTTAATGAGAGCAGACATTTTTATATTATCACAACAGTTAAAGTAGTGGGCATACATAGCATGCTTCAACACGTCTTGAAGCTTCCTTGTGTGTGTGCATGCACATGCTCATATGTTTATGGCAAAAATATGTAACATATTATTGGCCTTTTAAAAAAATTTAGAAGCATAAAATGCTGCATTATTAATTATATGTACTAGAGTGTCCCATAGTTTTCTAAAATTTATTAATCTGGCATTTTAAAGCCCAGGGTTCTTTGTCTCTGCTTTGTAATTGTCTCAAGAACATCGGTACTCTTTGAACTCTAAACAATTTATCTCTAACAAAAGGGAGTGCTCTTGTTTAATACTTAAAGTGATAATATTTAGTCAAAGTATAAAATACATTGGTAGATTTATAAATTACATGAAGCATATTCTAAAACCAGTTCTGCTGCATTTTTAAAATATCCAGAGTGCTTTTGGTTTTCTTTATCTCGTGCTATTGTTCCTGATAAACTCATTGATTCCTGAGCATAAACATTCTATTCCTTATGTAATTTATGTAGATGTACTAATTTGTTGTGGACAAATTTTCTCCAACATACTGCAATATAAATATATATTATGAAAGTATATATATTTTTAATTAAGGTTTTAAGACATTAACTTGGAAGCAAAATCAATTCATGCCAGATTGATTCAAAAATACTGTGCCAATCAATTCTCCATCTTCATGAAGATAAGACTAAGTATCAATTGACATTTTGACTAATTAGGTTAATGGTTATATTTAAAGTCTTAGTTTTAAATCAGTAAATACAGAATTTGTTTTAAAAACATGTTAACTGGAAGAGTTTGCCAAAATTTTACATAACATTTCCTAGAATGTAGTTTTAGGCCTAATCGTGATTTATTTGACTCTTCTAATTTTAAATTATTTTCTCATCAAAAATATATTATTAAAAATTCAATGAAAAAGCCATTATAAGAAGACAGCAATAAGCCACTCCAACATTTTACATAATCCGACCATTGTTATCTTTCCTTATATTAAATGTTCCATTTTTTCATTTTTACCATTATGTTTTTTCTTTCCCTTCTTTGCTTTCCATAGTAAGTAAGCAGAAATAATGGCAGCTCAGACTTACTTCTGCAAATAAAGAAGAAACAAAGCTGCTGTGAAGAGGTTCCAAATACAACTGTGAAATTAACATGTTAAGTTAAAACAATTAATACATTTTCTTTCTAATGCAGCAAACTAAGAAAAAGCTATTTTTAAGACATTTTAAAATTCTTGCTACATAAGCCAGTATCTATGCTGAACAAGATTTGATGGGTTCCCAATTTAATGACCTTCACGCTCAACAACTGTGATAAAAAACAGAGCCCAAGTCTCTCTGAAGTCTATACGTGCTGGTTGGTTCTGATCTAGAAAATAAAATTCCCTATTCAGTGAAATGATGCTGATAGATGGCCAGAAGCTAATCTCAATGAGTAAAATTGATGCAGAGTGGGAAAATAATTAGGAAACTGTTGTTTTCACAAGCAGCCATGTCACTCAGAACTACATCTTACACAACTATAGAAACGATCACCCAGGGTGCACTTCCACATTTAGCTCAGACACGTGGACTCAAGTATGCATATGTACAAACATGCTTACAATCACATATACAGTCATACAAGTGCACACACATATATCTTCACACACATGACTAGAATAAAATTACCAAAAATGCTATATTAGTTTCACAGGTAACTTGTTAAAAAATATCTATGTGTATGGAGCCTGACTTCTCTAAGCAGAGTTGCTGAGCAGGCCTAACAATTTAATAAAAACAACCTCTTTGTATCCTGTTCTCTTTTTTGTCAGCTGAAAATAACCAGAGATATTGTGCATATATTTTTGCAGTCATGATCAATTACAAAATAAATGATATATTCTGTCTGCTTCTTCAAAACATGCTTTCTGGGTTTCCTGGACACTTAGGGGTTTTATTACTTGATAGCATCCTGAAGATGTTATTTGAGGTCCAGAGTCTAAGGGGGATACCCTGCTCCATAGACTGCAGGTGAGGGGTTTAAGGAGCTTAATCTGCTTTACTTCCGTATTCCTTATCATGTTATCTACCATGGCCATGAGCAGTTGGAATGAGAATATTACTATGAAGTCTGTGGTACAGAATCTGAATGATTTTATAGTCCCATATGTAGAAGGGAGTATGGTCACGGCTTTCTAAGAATGGAGCTGTTAATTTCTGTACATAGCTGCATGTAAGATTAAAGTTGTGTCAGTGTCCCTGACTCTGAGGACTGCTCTACATGCAGGGAATGTAGTACCTTCCAACCATTTGTTAACCTTGTACCCCTGCCGCGTATTTCTTTGATTTGATCTATGTATCATTTTGCTCCATAATAGATTCATCATAAAATGGAATAGCCTATATTTCTAGCTGCACTTTTGGTCATAGGGGAAAATACTATGATTTAAGTAACTGAAAACTATCTTGAATAATCTACTGGAAAAATATTGCTGAAGTTACAATCACCAGGGAAGGAAAATGGCACGTATTTGTGGTAATGGACTTATTACTGAGGATGTGCTATAAATGCTACATCTATGTAAAAGCAATAGAGCTCATATTATTGACCTATGCAGAAGATGGAATCATTTAAAAATATTATGCTCGCTTCCCCGGTAGAACACTGTCATTCTGCACTCCGTGAACATCAAGAGTGGTCCTACCACCTGTGGAGCTTTTTCCGGTAGGCGGAAAGTACATTATGTTCTATTGTGCTAGGTTTTTGGCAAACAAAACGTGAGTAAAAACGTCAGTGCATGGTTGTCCATGTGCATGCCCCACCGCAGTGAGAAAAGTAGGTTGCCAGATAAAGTTGTTCTGTCTACTTGTGTTGCGAGGTCAAGATAATATGAAGGAGTCCCTCAGCTGATCAACAGTGGATTTGCAACACGGATGATAAATGGTTTCTGTTACTGTGTTCCACTGAGATCTGACTCTCATTTTTAGATGTAGCATGGCCGAGTTTGTCCTGCCTAATCTAGTAATTTTTGAAACATATATGGATATGCAGAGGAGGGGTGTTCTATCACAAATATTGGACTAGAAGAAAAAAATATCAATTTATCTTCTTGATTTTTCCTATTAAGGTTTCACTGGAAATTTACTGCAATCTCCAACAATGGGGTTTTGCATCTCTACAGCATGGAACTGTTCAGATGAGACTGTGTTAGCTAGTTTTAATAGAACTTTGAATTAGAACAACCTTAAATAACAGCTAAAGTCATGATATTTGGCTTGAAGGAATCTCTCTTCCTTTATTTCTTTACTAGGAAACTGGGAGGTATTTTGAAATTGGCTAGGAAATAAAATTGAATATCTATTTCATGTTGCCAAAATGCTTCAAGATTTAGAAGGTATTATAAAAATTCTGAGGTTGTTGTACGGATTAATTCATGACAAGTGACACGGCACCTGAGAAAACCTGAATATTACCTAAAACAGCGTTATAATTCATACTTTGATTTAATGCTGTTATCTTTAGCTTCATTACAGTGGATTAAAATGTGCAACTGCTTCAGGAGCATTCGCTCTACTTGCTGTATGAAATAAACTTTTGATCTTTGACTTTGTGTTAAAGGAGTAGTGCAAACAGCATGGCTGGGCTCTGGCAGTGAGAATGATACTGCCAGTGGGGTTCGCCAGGTAGATGTCACTTCAAGTCTTCGTCAGATTCCAAGCATTGCTTCAGTGAGCCCCAGCAAGACATAATCAAAGAGTTTCCTGGTGCATGGACCTTTTGTGACTCATCACTGAGAAAGACCTAGTTTGAATAGCTTATGGCTCTTCCTCTCAGAGCACGGTCCCACAGCGCCATCTGAAAGCTTATTAGAAAAGCAGCATCACTCCAGATTACTGAACAACTATCTCCATTTTAACAAGACCCCCAGGTTATTGAAATGCATATTAAAGTTCTAATAGCATGGAGTTCCCAAGGTGCAAGTTTGGGAAGAAACTCAGAAATTCATTTTTTGTCCTTTATTATTTTAAGTACTTGATGCGGGAGCACTCTAACACTAAACAGATTGCTAATGCTGAGACTTATCACAGCACAAGTACAGGACCGAAGTATATTCGTCCAGAATATAACCTGTGCATAGATTTTACTTAATTTCTCTGAACTTCGCTTTCTCCATTGATACAGTATAGATCGCAGTTTCCTGCAGGAAAATCCTCAGAAATAGTCTTCCTTCCATGGTCATGTCTTTGTTTTGGGGATTGTATTCTTTGTCTTTTTAATGTACTTCTCTTTAATCCGCTTATAGAATAGTTTCTTCTTTTGTTTAAGGACTTCATAGAAATTTTCTGATATGAAACTTTCCCCAGGAAGACAATAGATTAAGCTCCATGGAGACTCTAAGTAGATTTTATCATTTACTTTAGCCTTCGCTACTCTGAGGAAAAAAAAAAAAGATTGTTGATGCATCCCTGTGGCTATGTCCACGGAAAATTATAGTGCCAGCTTCAGGCACAAGTCTGCTCTGAAAACTGGAGAGTTTGTCTTTAGGCAGAGGGTTGAAACCAATAAATCTTGTGAAAATCTCGGTGTCTTTATATTTTGGCTTATTCTGATTTAAAAAAAAATGGAAATCAGAACATGCTCTAACTCTGAGCAAAGAAAGGATGAAATTTAAGAGCAGCACTCTCAGTATCATTGATTATTTAGTTAACTCAGGGCCTTATGCATGAATGAGCATGAGAAAACATGTAATGATGATTATTTACACTCAATGATTATTTGCCGTGTCCCCTGTAAGTCTTTAGAAACCTTATATGTATTTACTTAATTTTCACAATAATTCAGTGAGGCACTCACTATCATTCTGTTTAATGATGTGGACACTGAAGCATAGGGTATTTAAATAATTACCATAAGGTATCAAAACCAACAAGTGCTAGGTTCAAGAAGTAAATTCAGGTAGTGTGGACCTAGACATTAAACTCTAATCTTTGTGTGTATCAGTTTAGCTAACCTCTAATTTTATTTTTCAAATGGTCCATTCTTCATAACTATGGGTGAGGGTATCCTCAGGAGCTATTTGTGATTCTGGGAAGATGGATATGACGTGGTAGTCAGGAAGAAAAGAGGTTGGTGCCAGGCTTGTGGCTTGACCACACGTCTCAAATGCGTTGCTGATCTGGTAACTCATTTCAAGGGCAGGGATTGCAGCCAGCTGGGTTTTCTTTAGGGTCTGCTTGCTTTGTGCCAAGCATTCCTGTAGGGTGAAGGCGGAAGTCCGCAGCTTCCTGTGAAGAGCACCCAAGTTTAGCTGAAGAGTCATAACCGATGAGAAAGACAACGCATGACAGACCCTGGCTCCACTTTTATCTTCATGGACTTCATTTTCCCCTCACATCACCTATTTGATTTTGACTTCTTCTTTAGTTATACATTTTATTCATAGTTTCTTACTTTGCTTATCTCGGACACTGTCTGTGTACTCCCAAATGTAGAGGCAGCACTGTTCTATGGCTTTCAATCACATTGATTTCTTGTTACCAACTTTGCTGCTGTAACCACACTCTTATTGATCTTTGCTTTTGCATATTTTCTCACAGTAGTAGAACATAATCTTCAGAAAAAAATCTTATTTCATATCCCTCAGTGGTTCTACTTTTCCAGTAGAAGTCACTTATAAATACCTTTATAAAACACAAATATACTTTCTATCCTGCTATTAAAAGAGTATAGCTCAAAGTGATTAGCATAATGCTAAGGACATTATTATCATTTACTGATGTTGGATATTATCTTCATCTTCACTTGCTTCTTCTCTGAAAATAAATGACAGTCTTACCACAAAGAAAAACAAAAAAGGGCACATTCAAGTTTTCTTTGATTAAAGAGGAGTGTCAGTCTAATGGAGATAATTTGTCTATTTTGAAAGAAAGAATTTCTTCATAAATTCTCAAAAAGAAAGCTGTTTGATTTACATCTTGCAAGTAAGTTTTAAATGTAGTGTCATCTGGGCCTTATTTTTATTCTTGATGTTTCCTTTTACCTCAACAATAAGTTTCAAGCATCATAATTTCTACTAAATCTGAGAGAAGATTATGTTTTGGAGCCCTTTAATACACCTTCACACTCTCTCCAGATCTGCACAGATATTTTCAACTTCGTTGCCCAGACTGTCCCCAGTTGTCTAATAAAGCTCTAAACCCTGCCACACATTGTGGAGAAACCATACAGCAATTGCTTTATGTTTCACTTTCATTTTGACATCTCAGTGAGTCTATTTACATGTAGTAATTTCCTAGTGCCAGTTAAAGTCAGGAAAAGTGATTCACTGCGGCATTCTTGCAAAATATGACAGATGGGCTCATTAGTCCTTTGATTCATAAAACTCATGATGTTGTTTTGCTTAAAATAAGGAGCAAAAAATAAGCAAGTCCCTGATAGGTTTAATTCAGAGTCAGAGCTAAGTAGCACCAACTCTGCAGATTCATGTAAAGAACTGACAAAGGAGCAGCAGGGGACTTTTTTTTTTAAAGGACTGTGCAAATGAATACATTATGGTTTTTGAAAAGTCATAAGCTATAAGGTGGTGGCTAAAGAGGAGACGGGATCTGAAGGAGCTGGGCACAGGAGGTAGAGAGGAAAAACCACTGTGTAGTAATATAAAGGTAGCAGGAGAATGAATAAAGAAATTCAATAAATAAGCCTTAAAAGAAAGCTACAAAAACAAAAGTAAACATGCCCAAAACTTTAAGGAGAAGGATATCCTAACCAATAAATAAATGTTACAATACTAAGTAGCACCTGCCCACAATGAAGTCACAGTTTAAAGGAAGGCAGCTTTTGGAAAGTCAACTCTACTCTTGCAGAAAACTCTACTACAATTTATTCTCATTGGAATTTTCACTCATACTGATTAACTATTCATGTTTTGTTGCAGTCAGCAAACCTGCTTACTCTAAGGAGCCACAGTCACATCTGAATATAAAATTATGGGTGGTGCATTTGCAAATCTTATCCACTGTCTTTTCTTTGAATGTTGCTTTAAACAAGGTTTTTGAACTATATGCACACGCATCTACACACATAAAAACTTGAGAGATTAGTGAAAAAGAAGCCTCTGTGATTTTTAACCCTGACACGGCAACCTGGCTGCACTGGTGAAATATGCCACTGGGTGTGGTGTGTCTATGAGGTGTTATGGGAGTCTGAATCGTGTTTATTCTTTTGATTTATTAAGATGTTTGTCTTTTTCTGTCTGTCATTGCCTCCCAATCATAGGTTATTTCTTAAACCCTAACACTAAGCATTATTTTAGAAATTTATTTTAGAAATTTAAATTTTCAAGTAGAAATAAAAACATCTCAAAGTAGTAGGTGTTATGAGTATTATATTCATTAAAATATCTTGTTCTTTATATTTCAAAAATCTCAGTAAGTTAATTTTAAAATATACTTGAATGCATTTCTCTTAGACATTAGTGATTCACATGAATCAGTGTTCTGGTCATCATATAGGTTTTGTGTGAAAAAGCCATTAATAATCTGAATGTAACATAGCAAGAAAAATATATTATTTGGTATTAGATAAAGGCATTTGAAAGGCAAAGACATTAACTTATTTTTGGCTCCATGACAGGCTCTGAACCCTATGTGTTATCACATATTAACAAAAGAGCTCTTTTTAGTTCCCTCCCTACATTTAAAAGTCACTTTTTCTTTCCATATCTTTCTTTATAATGGTCTTGTTTTTCCTTTTCAGCTTTGGTTATCCATGATTATTCTGACAACCCTGATTTAACATACACACATGTAGAGACAGGTACCTTAATTGGTGACACCATATGGATATTACTTCACTTAATTTGTATACCTACTAGGTACATTAAGAATTAATGTTATGCTCTTTATGAAGGATAATACTAAGAAACAGAAAAGTTACTTAATTTATCCACATTAATTAGCAAATAAGTGGTAGATTCAGAATTCTAGACAGGCCATCTGGTTATAGACTATGAAAAATAGTGATCTATAGTGCAATGAAGATTTAATTAAATGACTTCCATTTCCCGATTAGGAAACTGTTTTTGAGTTTTAAAAATTTCCTTTCTGAGAAATTTCTGCTGACTTCAACCTGTATTATTTCAAGATTAGCAAAAACTTTTCTCATTACAAAATTGTATATTTTATGCATTTTAATATTTGAAAAATGAAGTAGAAAAATGTATTGTCAAATAGCTTACCCATTAACAGTCGAATGATAACGAAATGTCAGTTCTTTCAGACTTACTCACGTGTCACATTACAGGCTTCCTTTTGCCACAGACATTAAAAAAGGGGAAAAAGGGCCGGAGATAGCTCAGTGGTTCTGGCACCTGCCTCGCAAGTGCAAGGTCCTGAGTTCAATCCCCAGTAACCACATACAACAATACCAGGCATGGTGACTTACACCCACCAGCAATCAGTACCACATACCGCAGTGCCGGGTGTGGTGGCTCACACCTGTAATCCCAGCACTCGGGAGGCAGAGGCAGGAGGATTGCTGACTTTGAGGTTTGCCTGGGGTACATAATGAGCTCAAGGCCAGCCTGGACTACACAAAGCAAAACCCTGTCTCAAAAAAAAAAAAAAAAAAAAAAAAAAAAAAAAAAAAAAAAAAAAAAAAAAAAAAAAAAAAAAAAAAAAAAAAAAAAAAAAAAAAAAAAAAAAAAAAAAAAAAAAAAAAAAAAAAAAAAAAAAAAAAGGAAAAAAGGGAAAGGAACTGAAGTGACCATCCTCATTTCTATCATCTATCATGCTTTAGATTGATTAATATCCTTTAGTTTGTATTAGTAATGAACTATCATTTTTGGGGGGCCTTTTTCTATTGTAATTTGGTGTTGCTGATTGGTTAGCTCCTTGGTAGATTTCAGAATCTTCCTCGGAGGAGAGATGTGTTGAAATTTACCCCCACTGTGATCTATCAGGAAGTTGTAAGACTCACCTCACCAGTCTTTCAATTTGTATTGTTTAGAAGGGAATTTTGGGTTAGATGAGGTCATCTTGGTGCAGCTCCCGTGACTGAATACTGGTGACTTCACAAGCAGAAGAGAGAACAGAATGCATGGGTTCACATCTGCGCATGCGCGCGCATGCAGAGACACACACACACACACACACACACACCTGCACACGCACGCACACACATCCCGTTTCATGTCACCGTTATACACACTATGAGATTTTAAGATTTTGCCAGTATTTTAGCGTCACTAAATGAGACTGTTCGACCTCCCGTGAAAACTATGAGCAATGATAAAGCACTTTCAAATTTAAAATAGCCTGCTGCATATACTTTAGCATAATAACAATGCAAACTAATATCCCTGTTCTTATATAGGAAGTGATATGTTCTAAATATCCACTTAACTGGAAAGTGGCAGCAGCATTTTGAGAAGCGATCACCCCTTTGACCTCTTTGCTTATCTGTGTCAGTCTCTGGCGGACAGTCTTAGCCACAGAACCAAAAATCCGCCTCCTCTTTGTCCTTTGCGAATAGAGCTGCACTGTTGATCAAGTCGTCAGAGTGCACAGGTCTAGACAACTGGTGTGAGCTTGATCCTCTAAACCATCAGATACATCTCTTTTGCACTTTCCTTGTCTCGCTGATTATCATATTTAGAGCAAGAAAAGTAAATATGCTAAAGTTAGGGAGAGAAAATTCTTATCTACACACATCTTTAAACTGTTGTTCTGGCGCATGCGCACCTTCCTTTCAACTAAAGGGTAGGTAAGAAGCGCTCTGTTTTAGCGGCTGCTTAGGGCTATTAACTGGTTGTTCATCCTTAGAAGTGGAGCTGGCCTGGAGTAGCCATTTCCGGAAATCTTGTCCAGTTGAACAAAAGGAATTTTTATAATCGGCTTATTTCCTTAAAAAATGCGGAGTTCTAATTTAATTGCCACCATCTTGAAAAATTTGTTGCATTTAGAAGCAGATTTTGATAACATTCGCTCCATTTATGAAAACAGAGTACTATTTATGATATATTCGCTTGTGTCATGTGCTCTAATTACCTCTTTGTCTGCCAGATCTTTAAACTGGAAAAAAAAGGTCCACTAAAATATGTCAGGAAGATAGTATTTCTTCACAATTTTTTCTAAATAAATATGCTTATTAAAATTCTTCCTTTCACCAGGCGTGGTGGCTCAAGCCTGTCATCCCAGCACTGGGGAGGCAGAGGCAGGAGGATTGCTGAGTTCGAGGCTTGCCTGGACTACATAGTGAGCTCAGGGCCATGCTGACCTACAAAGTGAGACCCTGTCTCAAAACAAAAAAAACAAAACAAAACAGAACAAAACAAAACAAAACAAAACAAAACAAAACACCCTTCCTTTCAATGAGCAAAATGCTTGCTTATTCTACTTTCTTCATCTAAATACTTCATTTAGAATCCTCAATGCAAATACAGGGAAACACCTAGATTTATCATCGTCTCTTAAATTTGCATTCACTTTATATAAATTTAACATCTGCATTTATTTTTAGATATTTTAACTTTACAACCTGAATTCTCAGCCTTGAATTGGTCTTCTATCTTCTTGATTATGAATACACATTTAATATCGATATACTTCTTTAAACTACTCAGTCTGGTACACATGGTCTTCATCTGAAATGTTTTTATCTGAAAATTTTCTCTTTCATTTAATCTAATTGAAATTTTTCTCTAGAAAGAAATGTTTAACATGTGGCCTCTGTGGCCCTTCTTTTGTTTAAATATTATTCATAGTAGTATCTGAAAGTACTAATAAAGATGTAGATGAAAAAAAATTACATATATCCCTTATCAGTCCAGCACGTGTTATGCATCTAAATCCTTATTGCTTGGCGAGCATCATCACTGATGAGGCACTAAAGAATAGTGTTTGTAAATTCAAGGAGACTTTGTGATAAGCAAGGTGTGTAGACTCCATTCCCTGAGCTGACTTCAGTCATCCTTTTCTGTAAATATAACTCTTACATCTCAAATGCAGCGGGATTTAGAATGCTTCATTCTGTGGCTGGGTGTAAAAGAACTATTGTCAGCTCTTCTGTGCTCACTATACAGCCTTTCTTTTTTTTTTTTTTTTTTTTGCTTTTTGAGACAGGGTCTCGCTTTATAGTTCAGGCTGGCTCTGAGCTCACTATGTAGCCCAGGCAAGCCTCGAACTCAGCAATCCTCCTGTCTCTGCCTCCCGAGTGCTGGGATGACAGGCGTGAGCCACCACGCCCGGCACTGTGGTATGTGGTATTGATTGCTGGTGGGCGTGAGTCTCCACGCCCAGCATTGTATGTGGTTGCCGGGGATCAAACTCAGGTCCTTGCACTTGCGAGGCAGGCGCCGGAACCACTGAGCTAACCCTCCGGCCCATATACAGCCTTTCTTAAGGGAAGCACATTGGTACTATGTGACATCAATTGTGGCTTAACGGTCTTATTTTCAATAAGAATGCATGGGGCTGGAGGTTTAGCTCAGTGGTTCCAGAGCCTGCCTAGGAGGTGCAAGGCCCTGAGTTCGATCCCGGTAACCACATACAATGCTGGGCGTGGTGAATCATGCCCACCAGCAATCAGTACCCCATACCACAGTGCTGGGAGTGGTGGCTCAACCCTGTAATCCCAGAACTCAGGAGGGAGAGGCAGGAGGATTGCTGAGTTCACAGCTTGCCTGGGCTACATGGTGAGCTCAGGGCCAGCCTGAACTACAAAGGGAGACCCTGTCAAAAAAAAAAAAAAATGCATTGCCACTGATACTGGTCAAAAGGAGTAAACATTTCATTCTTGTCCTCTATCTTGTCCCCTTTCTCCTTCAATTAAAAAAATTATTAGTGCCTTTTTGAGTATACAATGATTACATTAGTTGTAGGAAGTAGGTGCATGTATATAACACATCAAAATTTTTTTACTTCCTCTTCCTTTCTCCCCCCCTTTCATCTATCTCTCCATATCTTTTCTCTTCATTTTATAGTAGGAAATTTGTATTGGTTCTCTAGGTCTAATAATTTCTTTTTTGGAATAGGATCTTGCTTTATAGGTTAGGCTGGCCCTGAGCTCACTATGTAGCCCAGGCAAGCCTTGAACTCACAGCAATCCTGCTGCTTCTGCTTCCTGAGTGCTGGAATTACATGTGCCACTATGCCTGGCATTGTGGTATGTGGTACTGATTGCTGGTGGGCATGAGTTACCACACCCAGTATTGTTGTATGTGGTTACTGGAGATGGAACCAGGGACCTTGCTCTTGCTAGGCAGGCGCCAGAAGCACTGAGCTAAATCTCTGACCCAACAATCTTTTGTTTTGGCTCTGCCTCCCACTTATGCTGTATTTTGATAGCCAAGGTGTACAGATATAATTTTTGTAACTTGATATCACTTACATTGTCCTTGAAGCTGTACACAATTTTCTTCCTAAGAAAATGTGAAATACACACATTTAACATTTATTGTCATTTAACATTTTGATACCTTTCATTTCCCTTTGAACATGCTAAATAGAGGTAGGTGTTTCTGCCGCAATGATTTCCTACTTAAAATATTGATTTAGTTCACCAAAGCATTAACCCGGGTAATTAAAAATGTGTATGTATGTACCTACTCAAAGATCACTTCACAGACCGTCCTATTACACTTATTATCACCGGTTGATATGTCTCAGAGCTCAACAGCTTTTCAGAACCTTAGTTTCAGACCTCAAGAAACTACATACCTTAGTAATTAAAACAAAATAACATTAAAATTTTGTAGTCAAATATATTGATTCAAACCATCTTAAATAATCTCATAAATTGTTTCTGATAGTTTTATATTTTTCTCTCTTTTCTTCAGGAAGAATTTCTCTGAAATATACTCATGTCTTTATTTTATGAGGTAATCTAAACCACCACTCAGTAACACTTTAGCAGAACCTACAAAAAGGAACAGATCAAGACATACCTGTGGCCACCAGGGGGCAGAATAACTGAGGAAGAGTTAAGGGGGCTTCAGACGGAGAGCGAATGTGTCCATTCTGCACTTTCCAGCCTTTAGGACAGGGAGAGAATTGATTTTTCTTTCTTTAAGTCACTTGGCTTGTGGAACATTTTTAGCAGCTTAGGAAATTGTTATATGTCATGATATCTTTGGTGCTATGTGAATCACTTAGTAAAATTCGTTTACAGTTTATACCTAGCAATAATTAGATAATATTTATGATATTTAACTACTTTTTGTGAAATGAATCACACTAAGATCTTGCGATTGTTATTCATATTATTTTGAAGATAATACAGTTATCTACATCATTAGTTAATATATTTCTTTAGGAGTATTTGAAATAGAAATTAAGTATTTGAGAGACAGATGGTTATTCAGGGCTTCAGTTAATCAATTTAAAAAGAATATATCAGTTGTTAAATTAAACATTGTGCCAATTATAATTTGATTTGACCAATGGAATATTTTATGTATAACTTGTTTCTATGACTTTTTTTTTTTTTTTTTTTTGAGACAGGGTCTCGCTTTGTAGTTCAGGCTGGCCCTGAGCTCACTCTGTAGCCCAGGCAAGCCTCAAACTCAGCAATCCTCCTGTCTCTGCCTCCCGAGTGCTGGGATTACAGGCGTGAGCCACCACGCCCAGCATTGTATGTGGTTACCGGGATCGAACTCAGGACCTTGCACTTGCGAGGCAGGCACCAGAACCTGGCGCCAGAACTGAGCTAAATCTCCAGTCCCAGTTTCTATGACTTTTGACACAGAGTGTGTCTTTTCAAAATTTATGGCATCCTTACCATTCCTTGGACAAAGACATCCATGAGGAAGTAAGAACCTATAACTTGTCCTTCAAATTCATCATTTCATTGTATTTTCTTTGAGTAGGAATTTAGACACATAATTGCTAAAAGATAAACATTTATGAATTTTTCTCTAGATCATCACTTCTGTCAATGGTACAATAAAAACATATAAAATGGTTTAGTAGCAACAGTAAATATTGTTTCATATTTGTATGTTGCTTCCTGCTTCTTTCTTAATTTCACACTATAAATAACTGCCAACTCCACAGACTGCACAGAATCCTGAGCTATAGAGTGAAAAGCAACAGCAAAATCAAATGCCTAATAACAAATCATGCTCCTGTTTGATTATATGCTAAATGTGTATGTACACATATAGAACTTATTTATTGTACACATTTTGGTGTTATGGTACTGAAAGCTGACAAAATGAAAGTGCTGTTCCAGAAAGCAAATCTAAAGCAAAACAAATCTTCGTATCCAACATGGCTACATATCCGTTTCTGTTTCTGTTTGTGGGTACCGTTTATTGAAAGTTGGAATTTCCCTGAGGAGAGCATGAACTAAATTAATGATTTCAAATCTTCATAAAAGAATTCTTTAATGCTGAACGTTCTATAGGGCATTTCCTTTCTTTTTAAAGTCACAAAGCCTGATAATCTATGTGGATTTCTTTGAAATCTTTTAATTAATCTGTGTTCTGCATTGTTTCTCATAAGTCTCCTTTCTTATGGCTAAACAGTGTTGAAACAATCTTATTTAACAGTCAATTTTCTCATTATATCCAACTCCAGATAAAACCTTTTCTATGATCCTCAGGAAATTCTGTTGGCCATTTGAGGTTTATATAGACTCACCTCTGCATTTGCTCTTTCAAGTTTCCCTAACCAAATGGGCTTTGTATATTTGAATGGCCTTGCATTGAAACAGAATATCACACTTAAAAATTTAAATCAATTCTGTTATTACTTCTATGTGAGAAAAGCAATAATTTCTATGATTATATTGCGATAAAAAGCTGTATTTCTGAGAAAGTAAAAGACAGCAGAAAGAGTCATTATAGGAACAGTTCAGTTGACAGTAACAATGCTAGACAGCCTATTTTTCATGTTTCATTCATTTTTATGTAGTCTTTCCAACTATTTATAGTAAAGGAATATTATAGAAAAAAATCCAAATAAAATTAACGGAGGAGATTTTAAGCATCATCTGTGTATGAAATATATATCTCAGAACTTTTAACTTACTGATTTTTTTAAGTCAAATGACACCATCATTTTCCATAACAGTTTTGAAAGCATGGATTTTTTTTTAGGCATTAAAACTTACAAACATATTACGGTCAAAGCATCACCAATCAATGAGGGAAATGGGTTAGGGCAAATTATGAGCTAAGCTGAATTTATGGATGTGGAATAGACTAGTTAGATTTAGAGGCAGAAAATTATAGTATAAGAAGAGATAAGAGACAGTCTCTGAAAGTCCTATTGAAATGTAAAATATTCTGAGTGCATAGCAGTATCTCACAATTCAGAGTCTTACAGAAAGTAAGAAATCACTTAAAAACACAGAGCAGACTTCTGAGATAATGATTTAAAGGACAAAATATTTTCATGAGGGATATTTGTGGAGGGCTGTTGTGAATAAGCCCTCTAATCAAGGAGCACAACAGGCACAAGATTCTTAGACAAAGTAGAGAAATCTTACACCATGGAATTTCACTTAGACAAAAGGAAACTGTAGTTAAGCAGCTTTCCATTGAGGTAAATACAGGGAGTTTAAGCTAAAGGGAGAAAGCAGTGGCACCATAAATACTGCAGTTTCCATTTCACTGATGATTGAAAAATAAAAATGATAAGAAGGAAAAAAAAAGAAATAAACTGATGTACACACAAAAGCCCAATTGGGTATAAGAAAATTGCTACTAACTTTGAAAATTAAAAAAAAAATCAGAGTCTTCTTCGGAAATAGAGGAAGAATTTGCTTGTCTCCTGGTTAGTTTCTGTGGAATATTTATTTCCAGTCATCATCACACTGGTCTCAATAAGGAGAGCTGAATTTCCTTTAATGTGCTGTGTTTTACAATTTAAGGACAGGACATTTCAATAAGAGGTAATGGAAAATGGGTTATGGTAGATGGCAGGTTGACAAAAATTTCAAAAGAGAACTACCTTGTTTAAAGAACATATTTGAAGTTTGCTGCGCAAACTATCTACAAGAACGGTGTCATATTCAATTTCAAGTTGGCCGAGTAGGGACGGCCATCACTGAAGACCATCCCAGCACAGCCAGAATCATCTCCGATGGTCAATTCCACTATCTAAAAAACTGTGATTTCATAACCTTAACTTATAAATGTCAAATACATTGCTCATTACCTATTTTATATTGTTTTGTTGTGGGAGACACTAAGCAAAATAATAGTAAGGTATGATATAGCAAAGTAAATACAATATCAAAATAAAATATCTCAAAAACTTGAGTTTTCTGATATTTGCAAATATATTGTCATGTTTCTATTTATTTTTGAAAAGGAAATATCTATCTCTCCAAACAACTCCAATAGTTATCCTGTTCACATTGAGGAGTTCCATACATCAGAGAGTCAATGAGAAGCAAATGTTCAACTGTTAAAAATTTATAGACATAATTTCTTTTTCCAACCTAAAGCCACACCTGGGAAGAGCTGTTGGCCTTTTTGTCCTTCACTTGGAAAATGAAAAACAGGAATTCAGTAATATCTCAAATGAATCATACATTTATTTCAGGAAACTTGTAAAATACCATTTTATATAAAACAAATAGATTTTATATAAAACAAATAGAGAATTCAACAGCACAAAAACCAATCTTTCACATATCAAATCATACTTAACACATACATTAACACTGTGGGATGTGCTTGTCAATGCAATACGCAGCTAGGGAGTACCTAGAGTGGGGTTTTGGTCACGTAGGTATGAGCACATGTTTTCTGACCCCAGAATTACTATTTAATGTCCCACCTGGGGGAGGAAATATGGTGTTTTGATATTCTCTTTTTTTCCTGGTGTAAATCAAGAATTAACATTTTTGAGTATAATGTCAGGTATTAGTGATTTCATAATTTTAATCAATGTATTACACTTACATGTGCGACGTTTTCTTTAATAAGGAAAGAACACTGTATCAACCTCATTCTGTATTTGTTAGTGTAGTTGATTTCATGTAAGGTGTTCAGAAGTGCCTGTGACATAATTATTACCCAATAACTATCACTTGTTGTTAAAAACTCAATTTCATACAAATCAGAAGGTAGAAAATAAAATATAACTATGATTTATGAGATCCAGCCTTATTTTTCCTTCAAACTCTTATGCGTCTAGTTTCTGGTAAGCCTGTCCTTTTCAGAACATAGAAATGATAGAATAACTACAAAAGAATAAATAGTCACAAAATAAAACTCATTCAGCACATATGGTTTGCATTATCTTATATAGAATAGACTTTAATTTTTACTTCATGAAAATAATCATAACTTCATATTTTAATATTAGCAGGAATTATTATTTCAAATTAAGCAGAAAACACATTTTATATTCACCTGCTTTTATTCATACATTTCAGCAGGAGTTGCATAATGGAAAGAACTATTTTGTTCTGTCACCTGTTGTCTTAAGTTGAAAGAGTAGATGGCTGTTCTGTGATTCAGGTATGCATCGCTATTTCTCATGAGCCCTTAACACTGAGAACTCAATGCATTTTCATCTGCTTAAGAATTTTAAATCTTCTTATTTCATTCTGTGATTATGCCGTCCCTTGAAAATGGTTTTGCTAAAAGATTTTCCAAAGCTGACTTCTGGGAGTAGAGGCAAGTTTAAACTTGGGATGCTATTTTCCAATCAATTGGAGCTTCTTAATCCTCTTCTTCCTTTACTTCACTGTGCTCTGCTAAACAGCTGTCACCAAGGGAAGAGGTTCAATACCTTTGGGCTGTGACCCACTTAAATGTTACATCTGGTGGGGAAAAATGTGGGGCATCCTTATGTCAGGATTCTCTGAGAATCTCTCTGTGACAACCTGGGAGTTTGATTGTCACATGTATGTATAAATCCCTGCCTTTTCAAATGAAACACTAGAAGTTATTACATTTGTTGAGTGAAACTGTGGTAAACATGAATTTGGAAAATAAGGATTTGATCCATGTGTGTGTAACACCACCTAAAAAAGGCCTTCTGTATTTGAACCTGCAATATAAATACTACAGTAGTGTTTGCACTCATTGAAAATCGACTGCTTTGTGGAGTGGTGATACTACAGTTTGAATCAGAACCACTGAACTATACCCTCAAATGAGTGGATTAATTTTATCTGACTCATTTTAAGACAATCCACAATTAATTACTGGCATTACATTAAAACACGTCTCTATCAAATTTATGCAAAAGATTGACCTACTTTTTGTTGCTAGCCTTAAGTGGTGTCTTTTCACTTCAGTTGTAGTGATTTTAAGAATTCTACAATAGTACAGTTCTTCATGGAATTTCTTTAACTGCAAGTATTTCACCAAAACAATTACTGAGCTTAATGTCAATTTTTGTATTTGAATGAATATGTTTTGGATTTGTCTGCTGCAAAAGTTTACAAAAGATGCTACGGAAACATCTACAATTTGTACAAAATTACAGTATAAATAGATGTAATTTAAAATGTAGTAACTCAAATGAAAGCCAGTAGTTTTTCTAGCGGATTCGAACCTTGGTTTCTGTAACGTGAAGTACTGAGGTTGTTGATCTAATATCATGATAGAAGAGGCCTAGGTGTTTACCTCAGCTCTGGTTTGTCTGTCTTTCTACAAGTCTCAGAATATGGGTCCAGGGATTTAGCTCAGTGGTGGTGCCCCCGCGTGGCTAACTCAAGGTCCTGAGTTTGATTCTCAAAATACCCAGAGGAAGAATAAAATTACAATATGAAAGTTCATGCACCTTAAGGCTACACTAGATGGACTTTTTTTTTTTTTTTTTGAGACAGGGTCTCGCTTTGTAGTTCAGCTGGCCCTGAGCTCACTACGTAGCCCAGGCAAACCTCGAACTCAGCAGTCCTGTCTCTGCCTCCCGAGTGCTGGGATTACAGGCGTGAGCCACCACGCCCGGCTGGATTTACTTTTGTATTCTATTAAAGCTCTTGTTATTGTCAATTGGATCACATAGCCACACCTTTTGTGGGAACCCTTAGGTAATTTCTAAGCATTTCTGCGCTGATATTGGACCTACATACGAAAATGTAAGCAGTTGGGAAATACCGGCATGCGCACATCAGCGGAGCGCTTATGCCAGATTCTCAGGATTTCATATTCTAATACTCAGACCGCCAGAGCTCTGAATTACTTATTTATTTGTAAATACTCTTTGAGAAGGTTCTAAGTGTTTTTGTTTGCAAGGAAAATGTTTGCGCAGCCTCAGTCCTGTGCTTCAGCACAGATCTCCTTAGTTCCCCAAAGGGAACTCGGGTGTGTCAGGCTCCTACAGTGCCAATCAATCAGTGTGGAAAGTAAGTGTAATTATTTACCTTTAGAAAAATATAACCAATAATTATAACAAATCTAAACTACTCAGAAGGTAACTCAAGTCTAAAGGAAAAAAATGGTTTTCATTGTATGATATTGTATAATGATACAGATAAAAATCTAATCTGGTGGGCCAGAGGGTTAGCTCAGTGGTTCCAGCGCCTGCCTTGCAAGAGCAAGGTACTGAGTTCGATCCCGGTAACCACATACAACGCTGGGCGTGGAGACTCACGCCGACCCGCAATCAATAACACATACCACAGTGCCGGGGGTGGTGGCTCACGCCTGTCATCCCAGCACTAGGGAGGCAAAGACAGGAGGATTGCTGAGTTCGAGGCTTGCCTGGGCTATATAGTGAGCTCAGGGCAAGCCTGAACTACAAAGTGAGACCCTGTCTCAAAAAAAAAAAAAAATCTAATTTGGTTTCCTTAAAATAATTAAGTTCTGTTTACTAATATATTACTGAATGAATAAGCCAATGCTCTTCCAAGTTAAAGTAAAATGAATTCTGTGAGTACAGTTGTATGAATATAGTTAACAGGGGAAGTAAATCTTTTAATGAGAAAAAAATATTTTTCTTTAAAGAATTGAAATTGCTGTGATTGCTTTTTGGATAGATACTACTGGATTATTTAGTAGATAATTTTCTAGTATACACTACTGAGCAAAATATATACAGGATATTCAGAAATTAATGTTTATGTCTAGGAGATTCCTTAGAATTTCAACATTCATTTGCAAACCCTAAAATTTAATGATTAACATTAGAATGTCACTGAACAACTACTTAGGCAATTGTGGTTTTGTTTTATAAAGTACTTTTGCATAGTTTTTTAAATAATCGATCACCTTAAATTCACTATGAATGTAGTCCAGGGTGGCCTGAAATTCACAGCAATTCTCCTGTGTCAGCTTACCTTCTACCAGCGGAATTACAGGCATGTGACACCATGCCTAGCTTCAGAATTTTCTGTTTTCTCCTTTTAAAAAGTTATGAGTAATTATCTCAAAAGATAGGTAGCTCTCTTTAAAGTAAGATGCATTATTCTACAAAACAAGATCATAAATAGCCAAAATTATGACTCAATAATGAAGTTAAAATTTTCTGTGTTGAATCCTATCATGTTTAGAAAATATTATATAGTGTTTGGAAATGAGGGCTCTGGAATCAGATGTGAATTGGGATATGTTTTCTGACCCTTTTTATGTGGGATCTGGTAAGGTGCTTGATACATATATGCCTCAGTTTTATTTGAAAATATGCAAAGTAATTATAGCAATTCTGCTACAATTATTAGAACATATGAAGTCATTACTCTGAGAACAGTGATTACCCATATTTTATCACATTAACATTATCACAATTCCTTATGCAGTGTAAGATATCAGGAAAAACAGCAAGAATGTGGGTGGTGTCAGCCTTACAATATTTGAAGATTTGTTATTTAATCAGACCAGAAATTATTGGAGACATGTAAGTTTTTTCCCTACACCAACTCTCTTGGAGAAAACAAATCTGTGCCACAGGGCATGTGCCTGTCGTTGGTAATGAACTTAGAATGAGTACTGATGTGTGCTGGTGATGACTATGTACAGGAAGTGGCTTAATTTTTTCTGTGTGTGTGTTACTTTCTTAAGCCAAATGGTCAAGGGTTCAAAAAAGTTTTAATTTTTTATTTCATTTTATGAGAATAATGATCTTATACTAGGCACCAAATGGTGCAAGATTATAGTACAAACACTAGGTCCTGATGCACAAAACATTTGTTTCAGCAAGCAAGATAAAGCAGTTGGGTTAATTAGAAACAGGCTCCCTTTTCTAATGGGAAGCTGTTGTAAATAGGCAACAAGAGAGTAATTTCTTCTCCTGGGACAGGCCCATCAGCAAGAAGCAGGTGATAGCTCTATTGCCAGTGGCTTAAAAACTACTAAAAGTTATCTAAATCCAGGTGAATGAATGGAACCATACTTGATATAACCTATTCTTTCATTTGATATTGAGTAGCTTCAGGAAATAAACAATCTTTTCATAACCAACTGGGTTTGAAGCCCAGAAACAAGAATAACTCTAGACAGGTGACCACCATCTGCTTAAGTTGTTAGTCATGCTCTTAATTAAATAGGAGCTCCTCTGGAGTGAAAGACTATCCATGTTGGTACAAAGGCCACAAATTGAGTGGAAGTACAGATAACACTATTACCTCCTTATTTGTCAACTATTAAGAAGTAAATTAATCTATTTGAAAAATTTACTTGTATTGGGTGGTTCAACCAGGACAACAGAATAAAGGGGATTGGAAGTTAAATTGTTCTCTATTCTTATTTTGTCTGTAGCTAACTTTGACACCATCTGAAAATGAAATTGAAATCTTGTGTTTGAGAAAGAAAAGTAAAAAAAAAAAAAAACAACAACAAGATAGAGAATTATAGAGAATCAGAGTATTAGCATGCTGTTCTCTGGGAGGGGGCACTTTCTAAGTCTTTTTTATAATCAGAATTCTCTATATTTCTAAATGTTCTCCAAAAACACCTTGACAAGTATATAGTATGTAGTTATCTTTGTAATATCCAATGCATAATATGACATAACTGTGTCAGATCTTTGAAATATTAAGATAAAAGCCTCAACTGGCATTTGACAGATTAAACTGAGAAACGGTTATTGGGTATGTTTTAATCACAGGCAGAGGCACAACCGGCCCTGAGGGTGACCTGACAAGGTGTGAAAGAAAGTGTCCCTACTCAGGAAATTTCTCACAAGGAGTGGAGTTAGACAGATGTGATTATATTTAAGTCAGTGATGGGTTCTTGCTGATGTTTTCATGACTATGCTCATTTTTGGGGGTGTAAATGTGCAATTTGTTATATGCTGTTATGTGCAGGGCCAGATTCACTTTTATTCCATAAGAAGATTCATTCCTTCTAATATGATTTGTTGAAGTGAGATTTTCCTCATTTGTTTCATCATATAAGGGCACATATCTTTCTAGACTTTGCAATCTATGCCAGTCAACTATATGTATATACTTAATATTTTTATTCTTAGTTAATAAGATTCAAATTAAATGCATCAGTCTAAAAAGTATAAATTAGATGAATCTTAGATTTTTAAAAGTATTTTTTCTATGCTAGATTTTTAAATTACCATATAGAATTTTAAAACCAAACTGCCAGTTTCTATTTAAAAGGAATGCAGAAATTTAATGGTGATCATTTAAAATAAATGACTCACAACTAACAAGTTAATAATATCGATCCTTCTAACATGGTACATATCTGTAAATACTATACATTTGTCCATTTATCTATATTATACAAAATTAGCACAAAAATATTTTATAACTTTTAATATAGGGGCCTTACAAATAATTAGTTAAATTTATTCCTCACAATTTTTGAAACATATATAGATTTACAAATATTATGCTATTGATAATGACTCATATAATGCAATTTTTATAGTTTAATATGTTAGTGACTTTTAAAAAGTTATTCCACACTTACAAGGTATTCCATTATTTATGGCTTACAATTTTTTTCCTTATTCTGAAATAGATTATTAGGGCAATACTGAAAAGAATCTGTTAAAGGAGAGATGCTTGGTTTGTTCTAGTTCATTATTTCCCGCTAAATATGATGTTAACAGTAGCTTCTGCAGTGACACTGCTTTTCAAAATAGGGAAGTATCTATTTTTGATTTGCTAAGTATTTTCACCATAAGTTATTAAATTTTGGCATGTTCTTTTCCTTGCTGATTGAAATATATTTTTTCTTTTTATTTTGAGCTGAAAATTCTTTCAATAAACTATGATAGTACTCATAATATTTTACCAAACTCATTCAACTATATAGCAGTCAGAGTTCCTTAGGGAAACAGAACCAATAGTATGTACATTTATAAGATAAAGATTTATTTTAGAGCATCGGCTCACGTGATGGTGAGGACTGCCCAAGTGTAAAACCCGTAGGGAGCACTGATAGACCGGAAGATCCGGACGTGAGTCAGTGCTGCAGTTCCACGTAGAGGGCTTAGTGGTGGCATTTCCTGTGCTCAGATGATGCTAGCCCTGTTCTGTTCAAGCTTTTAATTGACTGGATAGCTCAGTCATGTAGGATCAGTGGTCTGTTTACTCCAACTGCATCCACTGTTGACCTCATCCAAAAGTATCACCTCAGGTCTTTGGAGTACTTCGATCACACGTCTGGGCCCTGCGACCCAGCCGAGCTGATGCACGTACTCAACCACCGCACAAATTGCTGCTTCCATCACCTGGGTGTGTGTTCTTCACATTGCTTACTTTAATTATATGCAATTATAATTAATCAATTATATGCTAGCCAAGCACAGAAAAAATTGAAAATGAATCTTAGTATGCTTTATGCATCATTTTTCACTAATGAGGATGAGAAATTAGAAAAAATCTAAAATGTCCACCTACTCCCTTTATCCAGGAGAGGAAAATCAACGTCTACTAATTCTGTTTTCATTCTGAAAAATAACACATGCTTTCTATAATAAATCAATTTCTGTGAAATAAAATTAGTCTCAAAGCTTTTATTTATTTATTTATTTTACCCACAATATCTAGACACGCGCCCTTCCTTTTAGTTGTTCAGTTTTGGTCCTAAAATAGAATATGTTTATAGTCAGAGTCTTCTTAAAGTTACAACTTACCTTTGTATACTCTGATCATTGATCATCTATTCTACATCACAGTGAACTGAAAATGAATGAAATATGGTAAAGCACAGCAAATTAAGTGTTTTGTGCTCTGTTGTATTACCTTACTTGTATACCAGAAGGTGTGGTACTGTCTCTCAGTTTGTACTGTTTTATTTTTCTGACATTTTAATATTTTATTCGCTTAGACATTCTTGCTGGTACATATTCACAGTACAAGTTTACAGCCGTCGTGGGGCGCGGGCTCAGGCGCACAGTGGTTCTCTTCTCCGGTCTCCTTCCCTCTGCCCTCCCACCGCCAGCCTTTAGCTCCTCTTTCACTTTTTCCTCCCGTGGATATTATTACTCATGACGTCTTTAACGCAGTTCTGTCACTTGAAAAAGCTGAACGATAACTAAAAATGATTCTACTTAAGTAAATACTATTAGATGTAATCAGAAATGGCAATATTCGATGAAATAACATCCTAGTTTTAAATATAGGATCATGCACGAACAAAATAAAAATTAAAAAGATTTTGAAACTTCAGACCAACTACAAACATTTTTAAGATTTTGAAGATTTGAATTTGGAAATTGGAAAATAAAATATGTGAAAAGTCAATCCAACAAAACCAATTCTTCAGTTGATATATACAAGAGGTTTCCAGTTCAATGAACAACAATTATTTCCTAAGCACCAGGAATTTTTTTTTTCTTTTAAATCCAGGCCGGGGGTCTAGGAAGATGGTGGAAAGGTCACATACCTAGGACCTCTCCCTCTCCATAGTTTGTTGTTATTAAGCTGAAATACAGCAGCTTGGGAATAGAAGAGCAAGGAATTCTTCCCTCCAAAAAAACAAACAAACAAATTAAAAAAAAAAAAGATCTGAGGCAAATATCAAAGAGAGCAAAAGAAAATGGAAGAGGGATGGAGGGGGCGAGCCAGCCAGTCCCCTCTTGCCGAGGTGGGACTCCCGTGGGGGAGGGGCGGGACTACAACGGCTGATGCTTTAAACACTTACAAACGTGGTTCTGGAGAGAAGACAGGGTAGGTGTGGTCAAGCAAGGAAGCCCGGGCACTGCTCTGAGGGACAGATGTTCTACACAGGCGACATCTCTGAGTCCCGTCGAAAGTGCCAGCAGCGAGAGCTCTATACAGTGTTCCCACAGTCGCAGCTTCCTGTCCAGCTTGGCCACGACATCCCCCTAAGCGTTCAACCCACCGCCATCCATGCTGTAGGGAACCCACTCACCCGAGCAATCCCTGTGAACTCTGCCATCGATCGGTGAGTTTGCGGGCCCAGCGCCACCTGCAGACCCTTCACTCACTGTGGGGGAAAGGGCACCTTTAACAGTCGAGCCTGTGATTTCCAGCAGAACCCAAGAATCAACAGGTCTATGGCTCGGACACTTGTTTTGTGTTTGTCCCATCTGTCTCCTTTGTCCTCTAGCCTCTGCCAGTCCCCCAGAGCACTGTGACCTTTCTATATCCTCTAATTCTATTTCTAATCTGTCCCTCTCCTATCTCTCTACCGTCCAACTCCCTGGTAACCTTTTTAATTCCAAAAGGTGATGCCTGAATGTTGTGAATATATTCTGTGATTCTAAGTTGAGACACACGGTCACAGCAGCCCAGGTATAAAGCCAAAAACACCAGTTACGACAAAGGCTCAGAAATGAGGTGAACTTCAAAATCTCAGAAACAAAGATCCTCATGCCAGGAGAATTCAGGGAAAAGAAAAATGGACCATATGGAAGCTCAACCAACAGGACTTTCTGAGATGGTAACAAAAACAGATCTAGTAAAATGGAAATTAGAAATGATCTCTGAGTGGAAGACAATAGTGTAGCTGACACAGCATCAGTGCTCAAAAATAAATACGGTTTGTCTACACAAACAACAGTCTCACTGAGAGAAAAATTGGGGAATTAAGCCCTTTCACAATAGCAAAATGTGCCCCCAAAAAGTGAAATATCTAGGAATCAGTCTAAAAAAGGAGGTGAAAGAACTCTACTCAGAAAATCACAGCACTCTGAAAAAGGAGACTGAAGAGGATATCAGAAAATAGAAGGACATTCCTTGTTCCTGGGTAGTAAGAACCAAGATCATCAAAATGGCTATAGTCCCACAACTACTACACAGATTCAGTGCCATTCGGATTGAAATCCCAACAACATATTTCAAAGATCTAGAGATAATCATCCAAAAATTCATCTAGAATCACAAAACACCTGGAATATTAAAAGCAATCCTAAGCAACAAGGACAGGGCAGGAGGGTTTTATCATCCCCAACTTAAAATTTTACTATAAATCCACTGTGAGAAAAACTGCATGGTGCCGGGCTTGGTGGCTCACACCATAATCCTAGCACTCGGGAGGCAGAGACAGGAGGATTGCTGAGTTCAAGGCTTGCCTGGGTGATATAGTGAGCTCAGGGCCAGCCTGAACTACAAAGTGAGACCCTGTCTCAAAAAACAAACAAAAAAACAAAAAACAAAAAACAAAACAAAACAAAAAAACCTGCATGGTACTGGCAAAGTAACAGACCTGAGGATCAGTAGAATAGATTAGAAGACCCAGAAGCAAATCCAGATACAATAAGCCACCTTGTCTTCGACAAAGGAGCCAAATATCCTCAGTGGGGGAAACATAGCCTCTTTAACAAATGGTGCTTAAAAAACTGAGCTTTAACCTGCCAAAAACCAAAGATAGACCTATCTCATTCACTGTGTACAAAATTAAAATCAAAGTGGATTAGAAACTTAAATGTTAAAACAGAAACACTAAACCTGCTGCAAAACAGTTTAGGTAAAATTTGGAGACATTGTTTTAGGGAAAGACTTTATGAACAAAACCTCTATAGCATGAGATCTAGTAGAAGAAATTAACAAGTGGAATTTTATCTTACTAAAAAGGTTCTGCACAGCAAAGGAAACCACAGGGAGAATGAAAAGACAAGCGACAAATTGGGAAAGAATCTTTACCAGCTGTCTCTCAGACAAAGGCCTACTATCTAGAATATATAAAGATCTTTTAAAAATCACCCTGTCCAAATATAAAGACCCAGTTAAACAATGGGCATCTGAAATGAACAGACACTTTACAGAAGGGGAAGTAAAAGCTGCCAAGAATCATATGAAGAAAAGCTCAACATCACTGGTGGTTTGAGAGATGCAGATGAAAACAAAACTGAAATTTCATCTCATTCCACAAAGAATGGCTGCTATCTCAAAATTAACCAGCAACAAATTCTGGCAAGGCTGTGGAGAGAAAGAAACCCTTCTCCACTGTTGGTGGGAAGGTAGAATATTACAACTTCTATGGAAATCAGTGTGGAGATTCCCAAAAAAGTGTAGGATTAGAGATCCCATTTGACCCTGTTATTTCCCTGCTAGAAATATACACAAAAGAATTAAAAGAATCATATCATAGTGACATATGTTCACCCATGTTTATAACAGCTCAGTTTGTGATAGCTCAGTCTTGGAAACAACCCAAATGTCCATCAACTGTAGACTGGGTAAAGAAGGTTTGATTTTTCTATAAAATCCAATATTACTCTGTGTAAAGAATGATAAGTCTGAATCATTTATACACAAATAGATGTACCTTCAGGACATACTCATAAGTGAAATAAATAGGTCACAGATGTGTAACTATCATATCTTTTCTCTGATATGAGAATCTGAAGATATTAATGTGTCCTAGAATGTATGATGGATGTTGTGAAATAAAAAATATTCAAAGGGAAGCCAGATGTGGTGGCTCATGCCTGTATTCCCAACACTAGGGAGGCAGAGGCAGGAGGATTGCTGAGTTCGAGGCTTGCCTGGACTTTACCTAGTGAGCTCAGAGCCAACCTGAACTACAAAGCGAGACCCTGTCTCAAAAAAAAATATTCAAAGGGAACTGTGGTGAAGGGGTGAGTAGTGACAGGTAAAGAAAATGTGATGGCAATAAAGAAAAGGAAACAAAGCTTATGTATTTAGGGGGTGGGCATTTTGGGGGTAGGGAAATGGGAAACATGAAGATTAAAAAGTGTTACATACTGGTTCAGGTTCTCAATAATAAAAATGAAGGTCCTTTTTTATCCAGGTGTTATATTTTGACATTAAAAATTCAGCTGAGAATCAAGTTATGAGAAATCTAATATTGAGATGGAAATACCAGAGAGGTATTTTTAAAAATATAATTTTACTTAAAATATTTTAGAGGGGAATGAAAAGAAGATAAAGCATAGATTTTGCATCTAAAAACACAGGTCCAATGAATAATAGATTTTTGTGTTTTTTTTTTTCTGGAATAAAGGGTGAAGGGGCCTCATCACGAGCCAGAATCAGGAGCCTAAGTCCTTTTTTTAGAAGACTGATAATATGATGAAGCTACTATTTCATAAAATCACCCTTTGGTACTAGTACATGAGGCTTAGTTGATAACAGAGAAAGAAGTAAAGATTAGGATAGGATAATTTAAAAAGACAAAAAAAATCACAATTTCTGTGATTTTAATTCATTAAAGCAGAAGAGAATGATAGAGGAAAAAAGAGAAAGGAACCTCTGAAAATTCCATGAAAAGATTGATGAGCTCATATCATACTTATTCAAAAATTAAAATTACAGATGGAATAATTTAAACATATTCTACAAATTTCTGTTTTCAGAGTAATTACAGAATTGAGAACTTGTTCCCAATTGAGAACTTGTTTTAGTTCCTCCGAGACTTAGAAGAGTACCAGCGACCATTGATCTTTCCTATTCTACCCGATTCACTTCAGGGTAGAGAACAGGGACTCTTCAGGGAACAGACAGGGACCTTCAGCAAGTCACTTAGCTTCATGCTGTGACTCTTTCTATGTGCTCCTGTGAGAGCATCACACTGACAAAATAAACAATTGCTTATTTTCAATTATGAGGAAATGTCAGCCAGTTCTTATGCAATTTCTGGTTAATGTAGAAGGGGTTTCTTTTGTTCGTTCACTATCTATTGTATCTCTCTGGTTTGGCTTTCCTAAAGGAAACCACCTGGAGGACATTTATTCCTTCCGCTGCCCTGAATAAGGGCTCAATGTCCCAGCTTTGGGGAACCCACTGGAACTTGATTGGCTACCAGTCCCCTAACTCCAATTAATGGAGAAGAAAGATAATGAAGAGCAGAAAAAGCGTTTTGAGCAGAGTGGCCGTACTTGGAGAAGCTCAAAGAAACTTTGGAGTTTAAAGAACAGGATAGCCAAGGGAAGATTTGGGCATTTGGTTGTATGTGGGGGGACTCACATAGCTGGCAGCTGAGGTAGCCCCGTCCCAGTCGTGGTCTGGTGGTAACTATCACAGGTCTGTTTCTGGAGGAGCGGTCATTGCTTCAGGACTTTGGTTCCCTACTCAAGAAGACAG